>ML682009.1:1528269-1711769 GCA_007922195.1 Podocnemis expansa
GGGGGGGTAGGCAGGCAGGCAGTGCCAGGCTGGCAGAGAGGCCAAAAATTGGCAGTGGGGGAGAGCGGGCCCAAGGCCGGGCAGGGCCATGCCTGCAGAGTGGCTGAGGATCGGCCCGGGGCTTGGGCGGTCAGGCCGGCAGAGTGGCCAAGGATTGGAGGGTGGGGCAGGCCTGAACCATGGCTAAGGATCAGCTGGGGGAGGGGGAAAGCTGGGAGAACAGCTGAAGTTGGGCAGGGGGGCAGGCCTGAAGCGTGGCCGAGGATTGGCTGTGGGTAGGGGCAGGGTTGCTATTCCTGAGCTATCCAAGGGCTGCATTTTACCTTCATGTCCTTCCTCCCCCAGGCATTCTAAAAATAGGTGATGGTCCAGCTTTTTATTTCTAACAAGTAGAATGTTTAATAAAACAAACAAACAAAACCCAAAGAGCAGTTAATAGGGATGGAAAAAAATCAAGGGGCAGTGGAGTAGACAGTTATCCTTTTATTCCTAGGAGCTTTTATAGCTTGACCCTCCATAGTTCAGTTGGTAGAGTAGCAGGTTTATAATCTCAGGGTTGCAGGGTCAAACCCTATGCTGAGTTTTTTAACTTTTGGCCTGTTGCTCCTTAGGGAAGGGCTAAATTGGGGGGAAAATATATAGCAAACACTAATAAAATGAAGGAAAATAAAGTGTACCATGATTAAAATTACTAATAGTGACCAATTAAGTAAAACAAATAAAGGGGCATATTTGTACTGGCTAGAAACAAGTTAGAACAAATTTTTTTAAATTGTAAAATGGGCTGCTGTGCAAAATGAAAAAAGAGGCAAGTTAGCTGCTTTCACTTTTTATGTGCTTATTCATTTTGGAAGACCGACAAAGGCAGATGGACAGTACTGAAGAATTGATGAGACGTAATGTCACATAAGCATAGAATACATTCAAATTATTAATAAAAGCAGTTTTAAGTAACTTAATTTTTCATTGTTCTATACTTTTCAGTGATTTCCATCGCGTGAATTTGCACAAAAATTTTATTCAGAAAAAGTTCTGCACACGGGTTGAAAATTTTGCACACAAGCCGTCAGACCTTAGAGGGAACATTGCTGCCAGTACACATCAGCGAAAAGCCAACAGCAAATCTCTTGTGGTAGGCTTTTCCCTATGCTTCCCAACCCACGGAACTTCTGGGGTTGACTTCCAGGAGCGGCACAACGAGTTCATACTCACTGCAGTCTGCTCCCAGAAGGACAAACTGACAGCGGTGAAATTGCTACCATCAGTATAGACATAGCCTGACATGCTAAATAAAAATAGGAACATAGATGCTTCAGCTTGGACAAAGCATGGGCTGTCAAGCACATGCAGCTTTCACGTCTTCAGTGCCTGAGTTCTGGGCGAAGCCAAAACATCCATTCTGCTGTGTGTGTGTGTGTGTGTGTGTGTGTGTGTGTGTTGGCTCAAACCCTGGTAGCACAAATCTGTTTACCCACACTGGGAGGCTTACTGCTGTCTGTTGTATAGACGCATGTTTATACAGTCTTTTATGTTAGTCACCACCAAATGCATTGGGAGCTGGCCTTGCCAGATATCTTTGATTTTAAGATTAGCTAGTTTGCTGAAAAAGGAAAAATGAGGTTAATTCTTGAAAAACATTCAGTATAAACATTTTACTCCAAATTTTTCCTGGACATTATGAGCTGATAATATTTTGTGTTTCCGGTTGAACTAAGTAGATGTGTTTGAAAGCCACCTGATTAAAATGTATTTAAAGTACATTGTTATGACACGTATTGGATGAAATAGTTCTGAAAGAGTTATCACTCTAAGAAAAGGTATGACTCGTAGTACATTGCCCCCCCCCAAGTTTCAGTAATGTGGATTGCTTGTTTAATTCCAAAGTAAACGTGCATGCTTAATGTGTCAGCTGCCACTTATGTATATGTCCACGTGTGTATATGTGAATAGAATAACTTGGAATAGTGATATGAGGAACCACAGCAACTGTTGCCAAAAGTTAATTGCAGATATATATGATGCTAATTATGTACACAGAATTGGAAAAGAATACTTAGTCCAAATGTTATTTGCAACAATGTTCAAATGTTGTTATAGTAAATATTTTAGAAAGATACTTGTAAAAAAATCAGTTGGACCAACTTTCATTAAGAGATAAATGTTTTAATTTGAAACTGCTGATGACCTCTCATTACAAACAGAACATTCAAATTGTTAAATATAATCACTTAAAAGCTTGCTATTTAGAGAAGGAAAGGCATAGGAGAAATGAACTGCTTTCTTTCTATTACTAAATAAAATAGTTGTGGTTATATGGTGTAACTTCCATATAGAACCAATTTGGCTTTACGAGGGAAATTAGGGAAATTCATTCATTTGACTATTCAGGTCATTTCAATATACCATTTTGTCTCTTGTTTTCTTCTTCACATGAGAATTAAAGACTGATGGTTCACAATCATATTCTTAACTTCTGGTCATTACCAGAAAATAGCACAAAGGCAAAATAATTTTGCAGGTGTTTTTCTGTATCAGATTTTAGTTTCCTATTAAGCAGATTTTTTTTGGTGGTTGATGTTTAACCATGTCTGAGTTCTGTAGTAAACTGTAATCAGAGTGATAGTTTTTTGTTGTTTTTTTTTTTTTACATATTTGCTTGAATTTAATTTGTATGAATCAATCTTTTATTTCTATATTACATCAACCTTTTTTACTTTTTCCTGATGAATTCACGTTACTGTAAATGCCGACAGTTGTTCTCAGGTATGATTTTTCAGAAAATTTGGTTCCATGTTTCTCAGGAAAAGAGTAAACTGATTAAAATTCACAGAGTAGTGTTATATGTTTGATGTAATCAGCAAATACAAGGAAATTCCATTTTCTACTTTGTACCTGTCTTGCTTCGTTGTGCCAAGATGTTGCAGGAGGCTGCCTGGATTTAAAAAAGAATTCCTTTTTAGGAGAGGTGCTCAAATGGTTAAAATTAAGCATACTTAAACATCGTTTCTGAATAAGGATGGACTTAAATGCTTTCATGAATTTGGCACCTGAGTCAATAATATAATGTTATACAGATATTGCAAGACATACCGGCTATATATAGAAACAGGTTTCCCTCAAGCTATCAACCATGAGAATTTTCTAGTTCTTCTTGCAAATAATTGTCCACATAAATATTACTCTTGGGGTGTGTGAGATTGGATTATTTTCAGTAGCAACATCTGTTAGAGTTGCATCTGCATCGTGAGACAACTTAGCCATTTAGCTTCTTATCAGCTGTGGCTGTGAGCTAGAATACTTTGAATATTGGAGTCTCTTGTGACTTAAGCTTTTTAGTGTTTATTAATTATAGTTAATATAAATAGCTATCCATTTCTTCTTTTGTTGGTTTCCTTTGGCTATACTATGTAATCCATCTCTCTCTATATTTAAAACCTTTAGTTTATCAATGTATTTTCTTTATTCCTCCTCCCCCCATTCAAGGGTATTGCTTTACTCAAACACCAAATAATTAGGATTCAGAGCCTACGCCTCCTGTAATGCAGTATTGCCAGTTAACACTAGACATTCTGGATGTCTGATTTCCCTAGGAGAAGGACATGTCACCACACACTGCTCTGTGTGCCAGTCTTCCAAATCTTCTCAGAATGCAAGAGGCAAAATTTATAATTTTTCTGTTGGAAAAATAATACAAGTCTCATTGGATGCTGGCAGACTAACAAAGAATCTTAACTGGTAAGGTTAATCATGTGCCATCAGTGGCCTGGCGAGCAAAGACACCATTCCAAGTTGCCCAGCCACTTCTCACAAGCTTCATTCATATGCACATCGGCATCAACTTTATGTAAAGGGCTATAAGAAGCACTGCTGATTGCCTTCCTTCTCTAAGTAGAAGGCAAAGATCTTCTCCTAAAACTTTCTCTACCATAAGTCTGAAGTCTGTCCTGTTCTGATACCTCTGCTGAAGTAAAAATCAACACAGATGGTTGTATAGCAGAATAAAGATGGCACTCCTTTTAGTAGCAATCATTCAACATTGATATCAAGACTGAGTGGGTTTCCTTGTCTGTGGCATTATTGATTACTTTATTCTTTCGGACGTCATGGCAGCAGATGCTCATCTGGTTGGTATTAGTGTAATTCACAGCACTGAGCAATTTTGCTGTAGACTCAGTTTTGTCTACCAAGAGGTCCAAAGAGGTTGATCACCAAATGCTCAGTCTCTCTCCCACCTATGGCATCAGGCACAATTATCACTAGGAAGGCAACTTCTGGTAGGACCAACTAACCTCTTAACGAGGTCTGTTCCTTGTCATCATCTTTAAAGGAACACCTCTGAACACATCCCTTTATTCCGGTGGGCAGCACAATCAGGTCAGGAACTGGGACAAATCTTATTGGAGTCTCATGGACAATACCTTTGTTGGTATCCACTTTGTTGGTAGCCACCTTTCCCATTAATTCTACCAACCCTGGCCATGCTGGTACCTGGGGTTTTAAATCTGTATTTAAGGAAGCCAGCAGCTTCCCACAATGTCCAGGGGCAGATCTTCATCAGCAAAGAGAGAGCTTCAACTTGAACACATACCTCAGCCACCCAACCACAGCTCCTTGAAAAACAAGCAGAATATAACTGAGAATTGCTCTCCAAAAACCCATCAACCTTATACTAGATGAGACACTTTATGCTGCATGTACTGGCTCATTGGAGAAGCTAAAAGACTTCCAAGACTTAATGAGATGAATGATAGAGATATTGGTTATCCAGGAGAAGTAACATCCAGGAGAAGTAACACAATGTTTAACAATACAACACAGTGTTTAACATCCTGCAGTCTTTGTCTTTGTGCAGATTCGCTATCCCCACAAATGACTGACTGCTTGAACCAGCAAAGGCAATTTGGCATACATCTGCCTATAAATCTCACCACTTCTAAGAGAGCAGAGAGGAAGCACAAGTATGGGCAAAGAATTTTAATACTTTTATTAACAATTTTATCCTTGGAACTCTGACAGGTCCCACTGTTGAGAGTTTTCCTGAGCTGTCTGTATCAAAGTCCACCTCTCAAAATAAGGGCCTGAAGAACTTAGATATCTTCTGTTGAAAAGTCCACTTGCTGACATGTCTCTGGTTGAAAAAAAAGTAATTGCCAGGTACTGCAGTCTAAATATGATTTTTAATTTCTGAATGGCTCTCCAACTTCCTCAACAAACTCTCAAAACATACTCAAGAATTGAAAGAAACAAGGAGTCCTGTGGCACTTAAAGACTAACAAATTTATTAATCACATGAGCTTTGGTGGGGGAAAATCCCACTTCATCAAGTGCTTTGAAGATGGGGGAACTTACAGTATCTGGTAGCAGAGGGCCAGCTCACAGCAGCACAGCATTTCAGGTGTTCTGTACAATACATCATCAGATGGCTATCACAGTTGGTATGAGAAGGTCCTCTTCACTGCAATCACTTTGCATACTGAAGGATGTTGAAACTACCATTGAAAATATCCCATTTAAAAGAAATGATCTATTTAAAGCAGTAGAGAGGAGAAACTCCAGACTTTGAAAGATATACGAGCAACTTGTGATCTTTGGAAGTGTACGTTTCCATCAAAAAGAGAGAGCCACCTAGGCAACAGCCTTTCTATAGTCAGAGTCACCATCACAATATTATTCTTAGCAGAGATATTCAGGGCTCAGAGACAGAGATTGTACTGGAAGAAATCCTCTGCTTCTTTCTCAGCTGCCTCACAGTCTGGTGTATAAAGTAGAAATCAGACTTTAATCTGATAGAGAGCCTTTGACAGCTGCCTTTCTCCCAAGAAGCCTGGTAACCTCTGACCAGTGGGTTTTCAGTATAGTCAGTCAGTAAGGGATATTGCATCCAACTCCCCCCTCCACCTTCTTCACGGACTGATCTTACTGTTAAAGCAGGAGGGAAACTTCCTCAAACAACTGGAAGCAGTGGAAGAAGTGCCCCTAGAATTCAGGGAGAAGATTCTGAATTTTCACTACCAATAATCCCGAAGAATTAGGAAATTGCATCTTCTAATTTTAGTATCTAAAAAACTTCATCCATCATTTTCAAATTCTGTGTGATAATTATAATTGCTATAATGCCCTCTTTTGATCTGTGATGATGTGTACTAGCCAGGAAAGGATTAACAATGCACTGTGGTCTGAAGATCCACCTTTCCTGGGCATGCTCAGCCTGGAATTCAAGTCTTTTTGGGCTGACTGCTGAAGAGGAGGGATGCAGACTGCTCACTTTCTCTAGGGAGCTGCAGCAGACTTCAGCCCCAAAACAAAGCCATGCCAAGCCCCAGGCGGGACTCTGTTGATAGACGAAGCCATGGAAGGGACTAAGCCACCAGAAGTGGCAACAGTTGAGGACCATGGAGTCACCAGAGAGTCTTGGATCATCCTACCGGAAGCAGGATAGGAAGCTGCCCAGTGTGTTTCAGGAGGATCCCTGCTGACTCTGTGGCACGTACCCCCCACCACTGTAGGACCTGGGCTAGGAAGACCCCAGTTCCTTAGCATAGGACATAATCCCAACATGCAGTAGATTTCATTATCCCACTAAGGTGGGCAACTTCACAGTTTTCTACTAACAGACCATGCTCCCCTGACCTGAGAGCTGTTTTATTGACTCTGGCTACTAGGTGGTTGCACCCTGAATGAAAGGGTTGCTTTGACCCTGGCAGCTAAACCATAGTGCCCAGACCTGAGGGCTGCTTTATTGGTTCTGGCTACTAGACCGCAAAGCCATATATAGAAAGGCCACTTTGCCGACTGCTGCAGCTAGGCCATGCTGCCCTCACTAACTGGGCTGTCTTGCTGGCCCAGTTCATTGTGCTGCGTTACCATGCAAAGTAGTCTGGCTTTAGGCATGAGAGACCCAATTGATTGCTCTATGGTTATGTCTACATTGGCAAATTAGTCTGGACTAAGGATGCTTAGTCTGCACTAATTTAGCCCATGGCCACACTAGTCTTTCCCTAGTTCAAACTAAGAAATTAAGGAATGGCTAGTTTGAACTAATAAGTACCGACACTTAGTGCAGACTTAAGTGCTTCGTTTGAACTTAAGTTTGAATGAGGTGCAATATGGACCAGGACTAAACCTTAGTTTGAACTTAAGACGTTTGAACTAAGGCAGTTAGCTCGAACTAACTGCGCATTTTGGTTCAAACTAAGCATTAGTTTGAAGTAGAACGTGTGGTTAGTTCGAACTAGAAAATGCAGTTAGTTCGAGCTAATAGCCTTGCAGTTAAGCATGAACTAACCGTGAACTTCTTAGCTTGTTTAAACTGATCTCAGCTCACTTAACCTGGTGCCTGTGACTGGGCATGCTAGCCCTGCTGCAGTATCCTATGGGCATGGCTCTCAGCTTACAAGACATCTATCTTTATAACTCTGTTTATCCAGCTCACAAAAGACATCTGAGATTCCTGGCAGCAGCATCACACAAACAAGTCCTAACCATTGGCCTCTCTGTAGCCCCCTGAGTGTTCACCAAAGTTTATGCTGTAGTGGCAGTTCATCTGAGGAGGCAAGGAATGTAGGTATGTCCTTACTTAAATGAGGTCAGTTCAGGAGAATTCTGTACAGTAAGTGACTAGCTCATTCCAGATCACTTTAAATTTTGCTGCCTTGCTTGGTCTCAAGGTTAATAGAGACAAGTTCCCATTAACCCTGGCTCAAAGCATAGAGTACATCAGAGTGCTGTTAGGCTCTCACAACCCTGGAACTTATCTCCCTCCACGGAGATCCCAAGCAATGATGGTCCTCATCAGACAGCTCCAGGAGATAACAGTGAGGAACTGTCTCACTGTTGGACAATGCTTATTTAACGGGGGGCCAAGAGCCACACAAGTCGATTATTACACCTTCAAGAGCCGCACTGAAGCGCATAACCACATGCTTTTACATACTCCAAAATTACTAAGCTTAAAATTGATTGCACACTTAAATTTTTTCATAAAAACAGGGCAAATATTGATGCTATTAATGGCAGATTCTAATAATTAGTTAAGGTTACCATGAAAACTAGGCCTATGCAGTAAAAACTTAGCTGTTGCTGGACATAGAACACTGCAGGCTAATGGCAAGTTTTTTAAAATCTGGGCAGTAACTTGTCAATGCAGTGTATAAAAGCTCTCTTCGGTGCTGATCTCTAAATATTGCACAGTGTTTTGATTTCACAGCAGTGTTTTCCCAAAAATTGAAAGTAATCATTTATATTTTCATTTCTTAGTATTCCACATCATGTTTAGGACTTGTAAAACACGATTTTGACAATGAGTATGCTGCATTAGGGCCTATGAGAAAATCTAAACATGCTGTAGCTTCCCCAACCATGCTGTGCTTCCTACCCCTCAACCATGCCACCACTTCCCTGCCATCTCCGACCATGTCACTGCTTCCTTGCCAGCTTTTACCATGCTGCTGCTTGTCTGCTGACCCCGACCATGCTGGCGACCATGACTTCTCCCCCTGTCCTCGACCATGCCCCCACTTCCCTGCTGGATCTGACCATGCCACCGCTTTCCCCATGTTTCTGACCATGCCACCGCTTAGACCATGCCACAGTTAGTCAGTTTCATGTGCAGCCCTGCTGGCTCTTATGTTGGTGGTTCTGTGCTGTCCACGACCGTCCTGCACTTTTCCCCCACTGTCCCTGACCATGCCGCCACTTCCCTCTGCTATCTACAACTGTGTCACCACCTCCCTGCCTATTCTGACCATGCCACCGCTTCCCTCTGCTGTCCCCAACCATGCTGCCACTTCTCTGCCCAGCTCTGAATATGCTGCCGCTTCTCTGCTGCTGTACCCCACCACATTGCCACTTCCCTGCCCAGCTCAGACCATGCTGCAGCTTACCCCTGCTGTCCCTGACCATGCCACCACTTTCCTCCCGGCCTGACCACACCAGCGCTTCCCTGCCATCTCTTACGATGCCACTGTTTCTCTGCTGTCTGTGGCCATGATGCGCTTCTCCCCCTTGTCCCGCACCATACTGGCCTTCTCTGCCATGCTCTCCCACAAACTGCACTTTTTCTTTCAAAAGCCTCATGCGGCTGATGAGCCACAGTTTGGCCACACCTGTTATTTAACATCACATGCTGCACCTAAGTCCTTTTGCAAGGGTGATTGTGTCTGCAGAGTGAATATATTGATCTGAGAGGATCTATTGGTAATGATCCTGCCAGAAATCCTGTCTTCATTAAATTGGATTCAGCACTGATGAGTAGCAGGTGCCCATTGTCTGCACTTCTCCCAACAAAGGCTCTAGTAACAAATGCCTCTACCTAGGGATGACAGTTCTTTATCTCTTTTCTGAGTAGATGGAGTATCTAGCATAAAACAGTTTCTTCTCAGTTGAGGCCTCTAGGCACTGCTGAAATAAATATATAATAATGAGCTGAAAATTGTAGACCAACTTGAAAAGGAACCATTTGTATCTACTTTATATCAAGAGATGAACTGATTGAGATGATGTGAACAATAGGAGAACTGGGGACTTGTGATGATGAGTTGCTTGAATTCAGCATAGCAAACAATAGACTGACACAAGGCAGCCATACAAAATCATCAACTTTCATCAAGTAAATTTTGATCAATTAAGTGTCATAGTGAGTGAGATGTGATGGAAGGGAGTATTGAAATTCATGAGTGCCTGAAACTAAAGAACTCCTAAAAGTTAGCATAATTAAAGTGCAAGGGAATGAATTCCTCTCAGACAAATGCATGTAATATATGGGACTTCATCAGGGGGTTGCTTCCTTTTATTTTTACAGGGCTTTCTGTTTTTTAGGTAGAGCATAATTTGTGGTGATAGATATTGTGATCTGGATACCTGATTTCTAATGACTTGAGTGAGATCCCTATCTCATTTCAGAAAGATTACTAAATGACCCTCTGGTAGGAACAGATTTAGTCGATTACAGAATTGGGCAAGCTGATTCTGGACTGAGAGTGGCACCATCAGTGAATGTCATAAGACACAGACAGGAACACTTATGACACTGCCCAGTTTTGACATAGATGAATGTCACACTCAGTGTCTTGTTAGTTCTTCCCCCCAACCCCTACCCTGTATTGGAAAGTGGGGATAACTAAGATCTCCCAGTCTCCTAGAAGTGTTATGAGGCTAGATTAATGATTGCAGATCTCCCAGAGGCACCTGGTAGAATCATAAAAGTATAGGACTGGAAGGGACCACAAGAGATCATCTAGTCAAGTCCACTGCACTCAAGACAGGAGTAAGTAATAACTAGCCTATTCCTGACATGTGTTTCTCTAACCTGTTCTTAAAAACTTCCAGTGATGGAGTCTACTACCTCTATAGGCAATTTGTTCCAATGCTAAACCAGTCTGACAGTTGGGAAGTTTTTCTGATATCCAACCTAAATATCCCTTCCTGCAATTGAAGCCCTTTCATTTCTTCTTGTCCTGTCCTCAGAGGTTAATGAGAACAAATTTTTCATCTTTCCTTGTAACAACCTTTTATGAATTTGAAAACTCTAATCGTGTACCTTCTCTTCTCTAGACTAAATAGCCACAGTGTTTTCAATACTTCTCTCATAGATCACTTGTTCTAGACCTTTATTCATTTTATTGCTCTTCTCGGACTTTCTCCAGTATGTTCACATCTTTGCTGAAATGTGACACCCAGACCCAGTACTACAGCTGCAGCCTTATCAGCATAAAGTAAAGTCGAGAAATTACTTCACATGTCTTGCTTACGACACTACTGCTAATCATCCCACAATGATTTTTTTTTCTTTTTCCAACAGTCTTACTGTGCTGACGAATAATATTTAGTTTATGATCCACTATAACAGTGGTTCTCAACCTGTTGTGGGTTGTGACATACTTGGCAGCATATTATGACTCTACAGATACACTAGCCCACTCCCCCAGGTCAAACCAGCCATCTCCCTGGCTCTCTGTGACACACTTACTGCTGTGAGGTGACACAGTAATGTGTCCTGACACAGTGATTGAGAACCACTGCACTGTAACACCTGTAGTGTTCCTTTGTATGCAGCATTCCCCATTTTGTATATGTGGAACTCACTTGTTCCTGCCTAAGTGAACTACTTTGCATTTGTCCTTACTGAATTTCCTCTTGTTGACTTCAGACCGTTTCTCCAATTTTTCTAGATCATCTTCCAAAGCACTTGCAACCCATCCCAGATTGCTATTGTCCACAGCCTTGATAAGAGTGCTCTTTATTCCATTATCTAAATCATTTATGAATATATTGAACAGGGTCAGTCCCTGCAGGACCCCACTCAGTGTTCCCTTCCAGCTTGACTATGAACTACTGATAACTATTCTGTGGAAGTGTTTTTCGAACCTGTTGTGTACCCCCAGTATGGCTTCTTGTAGGTCATATTTCCCTAATTTGCATATGAGGAGTTCTTGTGATATACTCTCAAAAGCCTTAGTAAAGCCAAGATGTACCACATCCACTGTTGTTTATCTTATTATCTACTGGGTGTTTAGAAATGAATTGTCTAATAATTTGTTCCATTATATTTCTAGGTATAGGAGTTAAAAGCTGACTGATCAGTATTTCCCTAGTTTGTCCTTATTCCCCTTTTTGTAGGTTGGCACTGCACACTATTTGCTCTCTTCCAGTCTTCTGAAATCTCTCCCATCTTCTATGAGTTTTCAAAGATAATTGATAATGGCTCAGATACCTCCTCAGTAGCTTGCTGTTGGATGTATTTCATCAGACCCTAGTGACCTGAAGACATCCAACTTGTCTACGTAGTTTTTAACTTGTTCTTTCTCTCTTTTAGCCTGGTGTTCACTATGTTAGCTGTCTAATAATCACTATTAATCTTTTTGTTGAAAACAGAAACAAAGAAGTAATGTAGCACTTCTGTCATTTCCATATTTTCTGTAGGAGAAGCCCTAGAAGAGCAAAAATATTCTTGCTTTATAGGTAATCTGAAAACTAGTTCAGAAACTTAGGCCTTATTGATAAACTATACATTTTAAATATTTTCTTATGCATTTTATTGCACAAAAACTAAAAATATATTTAAGATAAGAAATGCATATATTTTTAAAAGCCATTATTTATTGTTAGTCCCTTAAAATGGGTATGGTTTTAATTAAAAAAGATATAAAATACAACCCTTGCTCCAACATCATGGGCTTCCACATACACACAACAAAAAGAATAATAAATGAAAGTTCAGCTTCCTGATTTTGTCTGTCAGCTGTGCAGAGTTGGTAATCTACATTTTGAGAACAGACTGGCAAAGATCTTGCTTGATAGAGGCTGTGTGCAAGTGTGTACAGCTCTATAATATGCCTTCTCCTTCCACTATAAACAGGCCACAGTTGCACCTAATAATAAATAAGATAGTAAAAATCACATTTCTGTGGATTCAGCCTCCTAGATATGTTTATACATATGAGAGAAAGATTCACGCTGCTGCTTTATACATATTAAGGAGAAATACGTCTGTTAACAGATTAGGGATTTAGTTACACTTTTTATTATCAATAGGATAACTGTTCAGCCCAGGATTTTTGCTCTCTATAATGGCAAATGAAACACGAAGACTGTCAGTTTGATCTCTGTTGTTAGGTTCCATCATCCATATAAACTTCAAACCTTTCTTTCAAACCCTGTTTCATGCTTTACTTGATATATAATTTATATTCTATATATCTGTCAATTACAATCTGCACCCAAAAGGTATTTATTTTTTTGTCATGCATGTGTTCTTCTGCAAGAGTGAGGGAGTGTGAAAGAATACCTTCAGTAGTGTCAGATGAAGTGAGGCTCATTGCTATTCTAACTGTGTGGCTACTCTTCCTGAGCAGGACTCTTCTGTCCTTGGCATTCATACTCCCATGTTGACGTGATGATAGAATAAAGGAGCTTTACAGCTGATTGAAGTCAAGTAGTGGGGCCATGGTAAATACTCACAAGAAGATCAGTGATGAATACTATTAATGCTGGAGGCTGGGCTAATGAGTGTGCATATCTATACTACTTCACGGCTTGCTTATGTCAGTTTCAAGCAGATGTACCTGTAGGACGCTTTTCTCCTAGAGGTCCCCTGCAGGGCAATGCAGGTATCTCCATAATGCTGTATGTAGAGCCCTACTGTGATCTGTCACCTTCTCAGTTCCTTCTTACAACTTGTGAACATTATGAGAGTTGCTTGCCTTCTCCCATCAGCAGGCTCTAGTGAAAGAAATTCATCAACCTGTTAATATTTAAACTTAGTTTAATTTATAGTTTAGATAAGAGTATTTGGGGGATATCCCCCACGTTACATTTTGGGACGAGGGCATGTCTTAATCCCAAGGATTCAGACCATTCAGGCCCGGCCACAAGCCTGTGCGAAGATATGATCCCCATGAACCCTGTCTGAAGTGTTTAAGGGAAACCCATCAGACTGACCAGTGAAAGATCTGCAGGGGGCTTCCAACCAAGGACCAGAAAATGAAAAGTATCTACCTTAAATACCTCCTCATGGAGACAGCTCTCTGCTGTCAGCAGGATCCAGCACTGAAGGACTCCTGGCACCAGAGACCCAACACCATTCCCACTCCACAGTACCACACAAAAGATAGAAAACAAAAAATAGACAAAGGAAACTCACCTACAGCAAAGACTGTAGAGAAAGGGAATAACCATATGCCTCTCACGATGGGGCACTTGGCCCCTTTCCCTCCAATGCTGACACTGCTGACTCCAACCCCACAAAGGGTACCATAGAGTCAGGTGCCAATAAACTCACCCAACAGGGAGAATCATGGGGAAGAACTGCATACATCCTATGCAAGACACATTCCAGGCAGACCTGAGAGCCATGATGTCATAGCATTTCCCCACCAGAATGGAGGAGCAGGTGATAAGACCTACAGTACTGCAATAGAGCACTGTGCTATCTAGAGGTAAACCTGCCATGACTGCTTGCCCACTCCCCAGCACCACTCTCTGATTCCATGACACTCAGCAGCTGCACAGTCCCCACACTCAGATTTGGAGTCTGCTAGTTCAGAGGCAGAAACCAATGTCTTCAGGCACATCCAGCACAATCTACATGGGCATGGCTACCGAGAGGTGAAAGGGTAGAACCTCTTTCTAGGACATAGGCCAGAGCAGTGACAGATACCTGGTCAAAGGCTCTTCTTGACCCTTGGGCATACCATCTGGTCCCAACGTCCTCTTCCAGGTGCTCCTACTAAGTTATCTCTCAACCATGAGCCCCATGACCATTGGTGACTTCCTGTGCTAACAAACAAGATCTTTTAGGTTTTGGGGTTCCCTAACCACCTATTGGATTTGCATGCACTTAAAATAACCCATACATCTAACAAGGAGTCCTATGGCACTATTAAAGATTAACAGATTTATTTATCACATCAGCTTTCATGGGAGAAAATCCCAGGACTCCTTGTTTGTTTTGCTGAACTAGATTAACATGGCTACCAGCCCTTTGAAACATGTCACCATGTATCTGAGGCAGACTTTGGATGAATCATAGTCACAGATTTCCAGATTGTCAGTCATTCTGTCTGTGCCTGGAGACCCTTTCAATGCATCAAAGATGCTATCCACCTGAATAAGACTCTTTACCTCTCTCTTATACCCCCAAAGTTACACAGATGTCAAGAAACGATTACATAGCTGACCAAGCAGATCAATCACTGGGCAGAAATAAGAGTTACAGAGACTTGTCACTGGAAAAAAAAGCCCTATTGTTAAGCAAGCAATCTTAAGCTAAAAATCTGATAGCTAAATTTCCCCATACTGATGATTCTTATATATCCAGACTCCCTGTTTTTATAAATATTCACCTCAACATAATCAGAGGGAGAGAATGGATAGAGCCAATCTCACTTCATGTTCACTAACTGTCTCCCCTCCCTGTTTGCCTAATAATGTTAAGTTCCTTCAAAGGCCTGACAATTGGTAAAGTAACCAACAGAATAATTAATTGATAGTCCATCTGATTAGTTAGCGGTGGCGTGGGCACCTGGCTGATTGCTAAATGCCCGTGTATAACATAAGGGCAATTGGGAATGTTGAAGGAGTCTCTGAAATAGAAACGAATGTGGTGGCACATAGAGAAGTTGAAGAGAGCATGGAGAAGTACCGAAAGCAATGAGCTCAGCTTACAGAAGCCGAAATGTGTGTGACCTGCTAGCAGTTAATAATCTCAGTTCACTGAAATCATATTTTTGTCACAGCTTCAAGTTTCTGGTTCTTGGGTTGTCTGTTTCTTTGATCTCTTGGATTTTAACACTACGTTTTCTTACAGCAGGCTCATTTATAAGTTATGCTGGTGAACATCTGTTGTTTGCATGCATACCTTTCTGATAATATAGTTTTAAACAACATTCATCTTGGTCTCTTTGAAAAAAGAAAATGAGTTTTTTTCTGACAAAGCTTTTATTACAATGTTGCTATAATATTTACAAAATGGGTTTTGCAAAAGATGCTTTGGAAAATCATTTCTTTTGTAATACTTTAAAAAATATGTTCTATGAGAGTTGATCTTCTCTGAACAATTTTAGTTAGACATGGCATTTTTTTTTTCCTGAGGCTTGTGTGGAAGAAATTTTTTATTATTTTCTGAAGACAAGGCAAAACAAGAGCTGTAACATTCTTTAGAATGCAAGAAGTATAGATCCCTTTGAAGTTAACTGAAGGACTCCCATTGACTTCAGTGAGCATTAAATTAGACCATTAGGGTTCAGTCTTGCCAGGTGCTTAACACAGTGGTTCAGATTCAGAAAAAGCACTCATCAGCTGCTTAATTTTAAAAATGCAATTCCTTGAAAAATTTGATTGCAGTTAAAATTTTAATTTATTAGTTTTAGTAAAATGTTTTATAAAATAGTAGTCTAATTTAGAATTAGTGTTCTTTTGAGAAGTATATTGGTTTTCTTTGTTCAGGTTTTTCATATGTACCATGAAATGGCATTTGAGTTGAATTCTAAATTATTCGTATCAGTAGTGTCAAACTTTATAATAGCTTGGAAAGTGATTGGCTCTTAATGGAGCCAAGTGTTCTCTTTAAATATCATTGGTTTTCAAATTTCTAAAAATAATGTACTGTGTACTGTATAACATTACTGAAGGTACAGTATCAACACTAATTAACAGAAACTATATTTGACTGTTCTTGTTGCATCAGGACACCCTTTAAAAGCATAGGGACGAAAAGTTCAGGTAAATATATTCCCTGTGACTTGCCACTTTCATGTAGCCTGCAGTGCTGTCAAGTAACACACTGCAGTGCCTACTAAGTCTTTCTCTCCCTCTCCAGCACAAGTTTATCAAACCTATGTTCATTAAACTTTCAATCCAATTCAAAGCCTTAATGGAGACCAATAGATTGGCAGAGTTGGATGTCACACATTTCAGGCTTTGGGGAAATTAATCTGCTTTAATAATGCCGAGACCGGTATTAAGGTTTTACTTCAAGTTAAAGTTCTAAAGCAGCCTGAACTGTCAATAAACATAATTTTTGTTTGCATTTATGTCTTGGGAGGAGTGAGTTGTTGGGGTTTATTATTGTTACTAACCTCAGTAAATAGCTCCCTGTGATCAGGGAGAGCTGGGAATAGAAGTGAGAGCTGCCTAAGAACTGAAAGAACAAACTGTATTACCAAAACAAACTAGGAGCCCTATGGCAGTTAGACTAACACATTTATGTAACGCATAAGCTTTTGTGGGAGAAAACACTTGGAAGGTGCATCTGACAGTGGGATTTTCTCCCACAAAAGAAATGTGATAAATGAATTTGCTACTCTTCAAAAGTGCCACAGGACTCCTTATTTGTTTGGCTGAAGTAGACTAACACAGCTGCCCCTTTGGAACTTGCACTACCAAAGTTTCTCCTGTGTATATTGAAGTTATTGAAAGATATGAGAGGCTGTAATGTGACTCAGTAAACTCTTTGTTCTCCTTTGAGTAGTGCTCATGTCAACTCTAGTTAGGTGCACGTGTGGCTGCCGGCAGATTTTTCCCTAACAACTCCTGTGGCCGGAGGGAGCCCCCTGGAGTCACGCAATAACAGTGCCACATATATTCTCCCTCTGACCACTCCCCCTTCAGTTCCTTCTCACCGCTGTGGCAGCTAGTTGGCTTCTAGTGCTCCGCGTGAGACACTCCCTAGCTTGCTTTCTCTCTAGTTACTGTATATAGTTACCAGTTAGTAATAGTCTTAGTAATAGCTCTAGTTGCAAGTTACAGTTAGTTATTGTTAGTTACCCCGCCCCCCCCGTTACAGGACTGCCGTTCATGGCTCGGGTTCCCCGCAGGGGAATGCTGGGTTTCCCCAGCTTTAAGGCATGCAATGCTTGCAAGAAGCCCGTGCCAAAAAGTGATCCCCACTCCAGTTGTTTAAAGTGTTTGTAGGAGGCACATCTGGAGTTTGTGCCGCTTCTGTAAAAGAGTTAAGCCCAGGACTCTAAAAGAGAGGTCTCAGAGACTAAAAATTTACCGCATGGAGGAGCCTCTTAAACCAGCATCATCGGCATCAGAAACATCAGTCGGTGCGGCCTCAACAAAAAGCTCCTCGACTGCCACGATGAACACAGCACCGACAAGCTCCCGGCACCATGCTGCTTCATCCTATCCGCCATCCCGGCACCGATCACAATCTCCAGTGCTGTAAGAAAAAATCCAAGACCGACAGGGGTCACTCCCCCTATAGGAAGAGACCAACTGACTCGGGGGTGGTGAGACCCGTGTCGGGCCACCTAAACCAACCCCTGGCACCGAAGCAAAGCCCATGGTGTGGGGAACTTGCGTCAAGCCAGGCACCAGTGCCTTCACCGGAGGCGGAGATTGGGGATGAGGTGGAGATGGTCACGTTTCCCTCGACACCGGAGACCTTCGAAGCTGGAAGGGACCTAATTGAGAGCACTATTCAGGGCAATGAGGCTCCAGCACCGGCTCCTGCTCTCTCAAAGGGAAAGCCTATCCCGCTGCCACGCGCACCGCACTGACCCTCACTGGCACCAAGGTCACCGGCACCGGCCTGGTCACCGAGATCCCTGTCTCCCTTGCAGTCGGAGGAGGACTCGGAAATCTCATCATGGATCCACTCCAGATTGACCTCTTGCTTCACTGGTTCACAGGGCCCCCTCCCGGTGCTGTGGGGACCACAGTGGCAAAATCTGGGGCCATGGCCATGTTGGACTCCCTGGGCCTTTCACCAAGGGCAGGGCCAACATTATGCGAGGTCCCTCTCAAGCAGGAGATCCCTGTCAAAATCAGACACGATCTCCCAACTGCCCACAACTGCAGAATCCTATCCTACTACAGCTCATACACCGGCACCATCAGTGGCAGTTGACCTCGCCAGTGCTGCAGCGTCAGCCCTGATTAATCAAGTAGAGGGAGTAGAGTCTGTCACTATCAGGGGTTAGTCATCGTCATCCTCCCCGGTGATCTGGCTGGTACCGCGCTAGCCCCCCCCCCCCCAGAGGACAGTAGACTTTATCAGGACCTATTGAGAAGGGTGGCCTCCAACATGGACATTCAGGCCCAGGAGAAATCTGAGGAAATTTCTGACCCCATGACAGACATCCTGTCACCCTCCAGGCCCCTCGAGGGTGGCTCTCCCTATCATAAAGACTATCAAAAAGAACATGAAGAAGATTTGACAAACCCCATCTTCTGCTTTGCCCACAGCAAAGAGAGTGGAAAAGAAATATTTTGTACCATCTAAGAATTGAGTTCTTGTACACTCACCCAGCTCCCGGCTCACTTGTTGTGACAGCTTCCCTTGAAAAACAAAGATAGGGTGCCCCGGCTCCCACCCCAAAATCGAAGGATGCCAAAAAGTTAGAACTCTTTGGCCGCAAAGTCTATTCTACAGGAGGCTTACAACTCTGGGTAGCAAACCAGCAAGCTATCCTGAGCCACTACACCCACAAGACATGGTCGTCCGTGGAAAGGTTTGCTGTTAATCTCCCACTGGATTCCAGGAAAGACTTTGACGCCCTAGTGGAAGAAGAAAAAACAGTGGCTAAGGTTTCCCTTCAGTGGGCCCTGGATGCTGCAGATGCTGCAGCACAAGTCATGGCATCGGGTATCTCAATGCGCCACTGCTCCTGGCTACAGGTCTCAGGCCGACCCCCAGAAGTCCAATTAATAGTCCAAGACTTGCCTTTTGAAGGACAATCTTTATTCTCTTCTCAAACGGACTCTAAATTACACAGTCTAAAAGACTCTAAAGCCACTCTGAAATCCCTGGGGATGCACACACCGGTGTCCCAGTGCAGGCACTTTAAACCACAGGCTTACTCTTGTGCTGCGACTCAATATCAGAGACAGGACTCTAATTGCAAACAGGGCAGGCTCAACGGCAGTCAGAACAACAGCAGACGCAGGTAGTTCTCATCAAGCTCCAAGCACAGTCCCCCGAAACGGCCTCAGGGCCCTAAACAGAACATTTGACTTTTCAATCAAGGACAGTGCACCAACCTCACGTCTTTTTTCCACAACCGCTTAGCCCACTTCCTACTTGTGTGGTGCCAGATTACATCGGACAAATGGGTTCTACACATGGTAGAACTGGGCTGTTCTATCCAATTCCATACTGTCCCATTTTCACGCCCTCCCCATTCCCCGCCCCTTTTCCGGGACCACTCTCACGACCAAATCCTCTTGGCAGAGGTCCTCCAGCTCACTGAAATAGGAGCAGTAGAGGAGGTCCCTTTCAATTGCAGCTGGAAAGGTTTTTATTCAAGATTTTTCCTGATTCCGAAATCCAAAGGTGGGCTCAGGCCTATTTTAGATCTCAGGGCTTTAAACAGATTCATAAAAAGAATAAAATTTCATATGGTTTCCCTGGAATCAGTCATTTCTTCCCTCGACCTGGGAGATTGGTTCGCTGCCCTCAATCTCCGCGATGCATATTTTCATATTTCCATCTCTCCCAAACACAGACGCTTCCTGAGATTTATGGTGGGACTGCACCATTTCCTGTTTGCTGTCCTTCTGTTCGGGCTGTCTACGGCCCCAAGGGTATTCACCAAAAGTATGGGCATTGTAGCAACTTCTCTACGAAGGAATCGGGTCCATGTGTTCCCCTATCTAGATGACTGGTTGGTCAGGGGCACCTCAAGAGAACACGTTCTGGCCAGTCTATGTCTCATTCAGTATCTCTTCAAGGAGCTGGTGCTGTTGATCAATACGCAAAAGTCAGTTTTCATCCCCACCCAGTCCATAGACTTCATAGGGGCTACTCTCAATTCGATTACCTCCAGAGCATCCCTTCCTCCGCAGTGCTTGCAGGCAATAGTATCAATCATTCAGGACTGGTTCCGCAAACCCTTAATAACTGCCCACGCATGTCTCAAGCTGTTAGGTCACCTGGCCACTTGCACGCATGTGGTACTGCTGGCCAGACTGTATATGAGACTGCTACAACTGTGGCTTGCCTCGGCTTTTCACCCTGACAGGGATAGCCTGGACCTAGTGATCTCGGTGCCTGACTCAGTCCTGAACTCCCTGACCTGGTGGATGCATCAGACAATAGCGTGTGCTGGAGTCCCCTTCAAAAAACCTCACCACGAGTTGACCTTCGTTACGGACGCCTTGGACAAAGGTTGGGGAGCCCACCTGGGACATCTTTCCACACAGGGACATTGGCTAGCTCAGGACAAGTTAGCCCACATCAATCTCAGAGTGCTTCAAGCGATCCGTCTCACCTGCTAAACATTCAGGGCTCAATTGGCAGGTCATCACATTGCCATGAAGACAGACAATGTAGCGGCGATGTTCTATATAAACAGGTGGGGTGGCACAGTCTCCTCTCCTCTGCAAAGAGGCGATGGCTCTATGGGACTTCTGTATCCCCATGGGAATAACACTGGAAGCCTCTTATCTCCCAGGGGCGCAAAACAGAATTGCGGATTCCCTCAGCTGCTCTATTCACCCCCACAAATGGTCCCTGAAGGACAAGGTTATACTTACCATCTTCCGTCTCTGGGCCACTCCCTGAGTGGATCTGTTTGCAACCAGTCTCAACTCCAAGTGCCGTTGGTTCTGCACGTTCCTAGGGCTCAACCCCCAGTCCATGGGAGATGCCTTCCAGAGGTCCTGGTCTGACCATCTACTCTACGCCTTCCTGCCCTTTTCCCTGGTGGGCAGAGTCCTGGCAAAGGTGAAATCAGACAGAGGCTCCATCATCTTAATAGCTCCAGCATGGCCACGCCAGTACTGGTTCTCCACCCTTCTACACCTTCTCGTATCAGCCCCCATCCCACTCCCACCATCTCCGGACCTACTGACCCAGGACCAGGGGCTCCTCAGGCATCCAGACCTCAGACTGCTCCATCTCACGGCATGGAAACTCCATGGCTAAGTGCCGATGAGCAGAGATGCTCTCACCAGGTAGGAGAGGTACTGTTGGAAAGCAGGAAACCTTCCACCAGACTAACGTACTTAGCAAAATGGAGGTGGTTTGCCACCTGGTGTGACCAAAATTCGAAGGTGCCAATGTCATTTACTATCCAGATGATCTTGGACTACCTAATGCAATTGAAACATCAGGGGCTATCGAATTCCTCCTTAAAAGTCCGAGAGAGGGAGAAAGAGAGTGCCTGGAGAACTGGGTGCTATCTTTTCATTTTATGAGACACATCCACCCATAACATAGGAAAGCTGCAGAGTTTACACTGCAGAACTTCAGATCCATAGCTCAGATCTCTGCTTTTTAAGCTGCAGAAATAATTGTTAGCCTCTTTGTAGAGATGTCAATGGAAGATTTGACAAATACTTTGCCAGTCGATTAAATAATTGTTGGTCAGCAACAGAATATTGGTTATTAGGAATCCTGAGTTCTATCCTGGGTATAGTGTGGTTAATGGTTGAAGGCAGGATATCAGGTTGAAAAACTGTCAAATAATAGGCAGCATGTCTTAAGTCAATAAGTTTTGAATATGCCTGTTAGATACTTGGGTTCTATTACCAATTCAGACTGCAGTGACCTTACATAGCCTCTCTGTTTCCCTGAAAAATGTGGAAGTGGGACAGCAGCTCATATTTGAGTACCTTCTACATTCCCGTGCTTCAGCTTTCCAGAACTGAGGCAGTGGAATAGTAGAGAGAGAGAGTTTGCGCGCCTGGAGAACTGTGTGCTATCTGTTTTGTGGAAAGAATGTTTATTTATAAAGTGACACCAGAAGGTTTTCATCAGAGAGCAAGTAATGATTTCATGTTAAATTTAATTAATTCATCTTGGTGTGCATACTTGCATTTATTTCTAAAATATAACAAAATGTTCTTTAGACAAATACAGTTTAAATATAACTGATATTATCAGAATTGGCACATGAAGAGCAAAATGCAGATCCAGTAAGTAAAGAGTTCTTTCAGTGGGGTGCAAAAAAGTTGATAGTTCAGTGAAAAGGCTGCCAAAAAGATGATTTTTGAAACACATTCTCTGATGTATCAACTTGTTTTTCAAATGACCACGAAGAATTCAAACTGTGTTCAAAATTGATCTTGGATGTTTTTGGTTTTGTCATGTTTTAATGTTTTTTTTTTTCAAGTCAAGAAGTTGAAGATTGCATTTGGAGGTTTCAGCTTAATAGTGAAATCATGGCCAGCTTCAGTATGAGAAATCCTCACAGTGCATTTATATGGCATAGTAATAGAACTATCACTGTCTTTTGCAGAGGTTTCTAGGATTTCTTTTGATTAGGAAGAAGTCAGGGTCACTTTGGGATTACATAAGCCCTGAATCTCACATTCAGAAGAGAAGGTTGCAATCAAAATACCAGCGTTCCTGCTGCTGAGGTCAAAGTGGTGACTTTCCATCTCTTTAGCATATACTTTACAGTGTCTTTAACCAGGCTTCTGGGTTTCATGGCAATAAATTTCTCCTCTTGATGATATTGAAGAAGTGAATAAAATAATCTGCACTGATTTTGTTTCCAGTTTACGTTTAATATTAATGTAGGATGTTGTAATGTCCAATCAGGTGATTTTTTTTTTAAGATTGAGTACTCAAGTTATTCCTTTTTTCTTTATTTCTGCCATTACATTTTATCTCCTGTTTATTAACCTAAAAATCTGTTAATTAAACAGAATACAAAGTACACTAGAAAAATACCGTAGTATCTATGAAACCCTAGGGCTGAAAACTCTAGTGATTGCCCTATTCATGGATTGTGTGTTGCAGTAAAATGTGATAATTGATTAGTATCTGTGAAAATGGATACGATTGTGTCCTCTTTAATGAGCTAACAATTTCATGCACAAATTTCATAAGTTCTATTGTCTAAAATAAAAGAAGACATGTAAATGAGGCCTATGCTTTCATTGTATTAAAATAATGCTGGCAGTTTCTTTTTTGTATCCATTAATTAATTTCCCAACATCAAAGTTCTCTGGGAATAAACTGGAAGAAAATAATTAAAATGATACATGAGATAAATAGACATTCAAAATCAGGAAAGAATTAGTTTGTTGTTGTGCATCCATTTTTTAATCAGTTATTGAGGAGTTATGGTCTGATTTTGTTCTGGCATGATTTTGATTTTGTATCTTTTTTTTTTTTTACTTGTAGCAAATAGGTTACCTTAAATGAAAATGTTTTTTTCTAATAAATGGGCACCTGGACTTAGTGCGTTTTTTAAACCAATTCCACATACAAAGCAGAACAATATTTACTTTGAAACATGTTGCTTTAAAACAAATCAGTAGATTTAATATAAATGGAAAGCATTTTGTCATGCTTTTAGCTTGCTGGCGTGCACTTCATGAGCTAAATAATATCTTTAAGCTGAGTAGATGGAAAGGAACTGCAAGTTTTGATATGCAGTTTCTTCTCTTCTGTGTCCAGGTGACTATAATTCTCGCTCCACATTCTAGGGAATGTGAGGGAGTCCTGTGCCTCCACTCTGCATCATGTCTCTATCCCATTGATGTACTTCAGCTCTTTTAACAGCACAGCTCTGGTGGGAGATACTGCCAAGAGGACTCTGGCTGTCCTTAGAGTCCTTGTCACTCAAAAAGTATCCTAAATTGCAGTAGAATATTAGTAAGTTGTGGAATCACTATAAATTGAGATACAGAAGTCTGAGGGTCTTTGTTGTGTTTAGATAACATATATACATGTTCTCATCATATTCAGGGACCGCAAATCCCCACATCCGTGCCTCCTATGTACAGAATCCATAAGTAGGCAGAGCACAATTGCAGCATCACAGAAGCTAGCAGAAAGTATTGCAAACAAAGGGATCTGTGAGGAATGTCTGCTGGAGGAGAAGTTGAAGATCTTTTGAACGGAAGTGGGGGACCCTTGGGGCAGTGAGTAATTGAACGAATTTGGCAAGCTGTGTGTTTTTGTTTGGTTTGCAGAAGCTGTTCCTGGATGGTATACTGAGAACAGTTGAGCCAGTGGAGCCTGATTAGGGGCCTATGAAGACAGCCGCTCAGTAAGGCAGCAGAACAGGCCTGCCAGTGTTAGGAAGAGATTGTATGGTAGTGGTCTGGTATTGCTTGTGATGCTTATTGGGAGAGGGGTGTTTTTGTTTGGTGTGGATATTTTTTATGTCTCACTATCAGGAAGCGGGGGGGGGAGGCTATGACAGATACAGAAACTGCAAATGGTAGTCACTCAGACACTGAAAAAGGTTATAAAGATGACTGAATATGAAAACTATGGCATGTGTATGATCCTAGAAGTGGTACCTCGAAAGAGCCTTATTTATATGAAGCGCCACCTCATATAGCTCATGGAAGAGAAGATTTAAGGCTGAAGATGGAGTACGAAACTCTGGTTGAGTTTAGAAGGGGGTTTGAGCAGTTGATGGAGCAAAGAAATGCGGAGACTGAATGAAAGAACCCAGAAGAAAGTAGAACCAATGATCTCTGAAGGAAGAAAGCTGGGTGACAGAAGCATGACTGTGAGAGCCCAGCAGAGGAAAAGATGGGCTAGTGAAGGAGAAACAGCTCAGAAGCAGATTTTCAGAGTTGGAAAATAAAGAAAGGGGCACAGTATATGGTTATTGAGGGTGTGAGGGCAAAGAAGAGCAGCTAGTCCTATGTAAGCAGTGGATGAACCAATGAAGATAACAAATAAGCAGCTGAATAGTTGTAGAGGTTTGCAAGGGAGAATAGTGGATGAGACAACTCATGGACAGAAAGAACATTGGGGAATTGCACCATTATCAAAGAAAGGAAGGTCTGTTGCACAAAAGAATAAATGAGCACAAATCTATCAGAAACTATAACATTCTAATACCAGTGGGTCAGCATTTCAATCTGCCTGATTATTCCATTGATGATTTACTAATTGCAGTGCTCAGAAAGATTAATACTAGATCAAGGTTTAAAGCTGCTGAGATCGAATTTATTTGGAAATTTCCTTGCATTGCTTCAGGGGTTAATAGGGACTTAGGATTTTTGTCTCATTACAACAGGTGATTTGACCTCATCTTCCTCTATATGCTCTTCCCCAGTGTTTGAATCTTTATAGTTCCTTTGATTTGCTGTTACAGTCCCATGACTGAAACTTCCCTGCAATTATTTCCTCCGATTCTGTAAGTTCCTCCATCTTCAAAGCATCTGATAAAGTGGGATTTTCTCCCACAAAAGCTCATGCAAAAAATATATTTTGTTAGTCTTTAAGTGCCGCAGGACTCTTTGTTTGTTTTGCTTAATTGAAGTGTCCCTGTTAAGAAGAACAGACAGCCTGTAACCAGAGCTGATACAGAAAACAGAATGGGTTGCTTTCTGCTGGATAGGAAGATACAGGATGTGGGCATGAGGTTAAGGAAGGTCCTAATGGGAGTGGAAAAGAATCCTTGATTGTCATTCATTTGGGTACCAATGATACCCCAGCTCGATTCTCACTTGAACATATAAAAGGAGATCATGCCAGGCTGTGGAGGACTCTTGAGGAAACCTAGGCTTAGGTGGTCGTCACTGGGATTCTGCCTGTTTTTTGAGGAGGAAAACAAAGGCATGCCAAGATTCTGATGATCGGCCGCTGGCTCAGGAAGGTGGAAGGCTTTGGTATATATGGTCACAGGGAGATATTCATGGACAGAGGACTCTTCTCCTGGGATTGACTTTACCAGAGTAGGGAGTTAAATGTTCTTTTAAGATGGAGGCTAGCACAACTGATTAAGAGAACTTTAAACTGAGAAGTTGGGGGAGATGTTTGGGAGATGCCCAGGTAATCTCCATGTCTGGTTTTATAATTAAGAGGGAGGAAAATGAAAAAAGAAAGGACTCAGGAGGGGGAGCAGAATGGACATTAAGAGGAAAGGTGGTATAGATGCTAGTCTAAAAGACAATATAGGCAGTAGAATGGCTGTGCCAGTAGAGATGAGTAAAGTGATGAGTGAAGCCAAACAGAAAAATTAATGTTTGTGTACTGATGTGAGAAGAAGTGAATCAAGATTATTATAGAGAGAATGAAAGCATGGTGGAATAGGAATCATGATTAGTATGCAAATACTGAAGGGCATATACTGTTTTGGAAAGACAGCTATAAAGGCAAAAGTAACAGAGTAGAACTGTATTTCAGTGATGCAGTAGATTGGAAATGATGGAATGGATAAGACAGTCTGTTTGGCTAACAAACAAGGATTCTGCTGACACTTCTAGAGACTAACAAATTTATTTATCACATGAGCTTTTGTAGGAGAAAATCCACTTCATGAGATGCTTGAAGATCAGAGTGAATAAGAAAACTACTAGAGTTGCCCCCGGGATAGTGCTTGGAGGGTGCTAAAGACCACCAGGATCTGATATGGAAATGAATAGAGACCTCTTTAAGGTTTTTAATGAAGTCAGAACTACTGGGAAGCAAGAGCTCCCCTGGCCTAGAAAAAGACCCGGGGCTCAGGCACTGGGATTCGGGGCTCATGCACTTTAAGCATGCCACTGTGGTAGACTGGGGGGCTCTAGCACTGAGACTCGGGCTTGAGCCCCATAAACCCAGTACCAGCAATGCCCATGCTGTGAATTGTGTGATTATGGGAAGTAAAAAACCAAGGAAGCAGTGGAAGCAAAAAAAACAAATTTGGTTTCAAAACTGCTTGATAAATTCATGGATAGGATGGTATAATGGGACATCCTAACTTGGCAATTGACTGATGATTGGCTCCTGCTAGCAGATATGCTAGTGGGACAATTGGTGGAGTGAGTTCTAAGTTATTACAGAGAACTCTATCTTGGGTCACTGACTGTCGGTCTTGCCCACTTGCTCAGGGTTTAACTGATCACTGTGTTAGGGTCGGGAAGGAATTTTCCCTTAGGGCAGATTGGCAAAGGCTCTGAGGGTTTTTCACCTTCTTCTCTAGAATGAGGCATAATTCAACTGCTGGTGGATCATCTGTGCCTTAAAGTATTTAAATCATGATTTGAGGACTTTAATAACTTGTAGGTTAGAGATTTATTTTAGGCCTAGGATAATGAGGTTCCATGGCCAGGATTTTACAGGTCAGACTAGATGATCATATTGGTCACTTTTGACCTTAAAGTCTATGAACTAAGGGTTGAGCTCTCCACATGGCGCAAAGAACGGTTGGTGACTTATCTTTAATGTCTCAGGGACTGGGCTCAGCGGCATAGTTGAAAAGCATCAGCACATCAGACAGTGTGAAGTTCTGCCTCACTTGTGACTCTGTGGAGATAATCTGGTAGCAGGTGAGGATGACAATTATTGAATAGAGTTCAGATCACCCTATTCTCAGCCCTGTTGTATTAACATCAAGTGCATTCTCCAAGGAGACTGCATTATAGACTTGGCTTCTGTGATGCAGCTAAACCCACATACTAGCAAGAATGTAACCATAAAAGAAAGATCTGTCTGAATGTCAGATACTGCTGCAGATCAGTTAACCATGTGTTTCCTTTCAGAACAAGAATTCACTTTCATTGTAGCCATTCATGATGAATTGCATCTAGGTAAATCAGAAACACTTAATATTTTTTATCACTATTGTCTGTAGAAATTCTAGAGAAGCCAGGACTAAAAAAGCAAAGAGGCACTAAAGAAAAACATTTTATTCCATTTAAATTGATCAACCTAGCAATTCAAGATGATGGTGACTTTTTAATCTCTGTACTTCCAAAATAATGGTTAATAGTGAAATTCCCTTGAAAGATGTCTCACAAATAAAGAATATTTAATGGGAAGCTGGATAGCTCATAGGTTTGTTAATGTGATTCAGAGCCTATTGCCTGTAGATCAGTAAATCCACTTGTGCTAACTATTGATCAAAGGTTGTTACCATCTGGTTTCTATTTGCTATGCTACATGAAATGAATTGGCCACAGTCAAATTGCTAAAAAATGGGTTACATTATGACCCTACTGTAAGCAATAGATTATTTTTACTTTAGTAGGTCTAGGATTTTGCACCAAAGTATTGGAATCACAGTCCTCCTTGTAAAAAGTGACACTACTTTGTAATGTTGTGAAAGTCTCAGATACACTTAGTATTGAATAGATATGAATTCTGAATTACCATTATACCTTTGGAGTCCTTCAAGAACAAAACTGAGGGGCACTGGTAGGACAGTATAGAATCATTCTATATATAAAGACAAACAGGGAGTCCCGTGGCACTTAAAGACTAACTAATTTATTTATTGCATGAGCTTTCGTGGAAGAAAATTCTACTTTGTCAGATGCTTTGAAGATGAAGAACTTACATTTCCCTGCATATATTTTTCTCCCATTCTGTAAGTTGTAGGATCAGGTCAGACTGCTACAGCAAGTCAGTGCAGTAGTTAGGATTCAAAAACTGGAGAACTGCATATAGAGGAAGATGAGGTCAAATCGCCTGTTTTGATGAAGAAAAAAAAAATCCAAAGTTCTTATTTAGACCTGACACAACACTGTTAAATTTGCATATGAATTCCAATACTGCAGTTTCTCTTTGAAGCTTCATTTGTTTCAGCACAGCTATTACGAAATCATCAATGGAGTGATCAGAAAGATTGAAGTGTTCATCTACTTGTTTTTGAATGCTATGATTGCTGATGTGCAACTTGTGTCCCTTTATTCTTTGGTGCAGAGACTATCCCATTTGTTGAATATAAAAGTTTGGGGGGGAGTGGACATTTCTGGCACATGATGGCATAAATCACAGTGGTGGATTAGCAGGTGAATGAGCCCTTGATGGAGTAGCCAGCTTGATTAGGTCCTTTAATAGTGTGTTTTGTGCAGATATGTGCGCAAAGTTGGTAATGTGGTTTGTTGCAGGAGTGTGTGTCTGCTTTGATGATTCTGTTGTTAGCTCTGTGGTTGCTGGTGAGTATTTGTTTAAGGTTAGGGGGCTGTTTGTAGGCAAGGAGAGCTCTGTCTCCCAAGGCTCATTCGCCTGCTTATCCACTAGCATGATTTATGCCATCATGCGCCAGAAATGCCTCCTTACCTTCTACATTGGACAAACAGGATAGTCCCTGCACAAAAGAATAAATGCACACAAAACTGACATCAGAAATTGCAACACACATGAAACAGCTGCTGAGCACTTTCATCTTTCTAATCACTCTGTGGACGATTTGTTAACAACTGTGTTCAAGAAAGTCAATGGGACATCACGACTTCAAAGAGAAAAAGCTGAATTCGAATTGATATGCAGATTACATTGTGTGAAAGTAGGATTAATTTGTGACTGTGGCTTCTTTTTCCATTGCAACAGGTGATTTGACTTCACTTTCCTCTATATGCTATTTCCCAGTGTTTGAATCTTAACAACTGCTCTGGTTTGCTGTTACTTTATGACCTGATCTCATGTTTTACACTACCTTGCATTTATTTTCATTCCATTCTGTAGGTTCCCCAATGTTCAAAGTGTCTGACGAAGTGGGATTTTTTCTCCCACAAAAGCTTATGTGAAAAATAAATCTGTGTTACTTGATCATGGTATCTTTGAGAATAGAACAATGCAATATTAAAATTGTGAGGTCTCCAGAGGAGCTAAAACTGTTAATAACATTATTTACTGTAGATTGAAAGTAATACTTTAGAAGTGCAGATTTCTAAAAACCTTTCGATTTCAGCTAAAGATGTAATGAATTCCTACACACTTTCCAATTAGTTATCTAACTTTAATGCTGCTATATAAATGATAGATTCAAAAATTATTCCAAGTTGAGTAAGATTGAAGGACTCCTTTAGCTGTTTGACACAAAGTACAGACTTAGGTAACGCACTTCATCTAGAATATGGAAATGCTAGACCTGCATTTTGTTTCCCTAGAAAGGATTTAAATGTGTTCCTACCTTCAGAGGAAAGAATTTTTAATAGGCAGATATTATTCTGTGCTGAAGGCATTTTATTAAATATTGAAGAGCCACAATGGTGTGTGACTTTTTAAAATACAGTGTTAAAGGAATATTCTTAATATTTGATGTTTTGGCAGTACTGTAAGTCTAGAAAAAATGCTTCTTAGCATTTAAAGTTTCTAGAGGTGTGTTATAGATATAGAATTATGATGGTTGTAGCCTTTGCTTGCGGCCAGGAATGTAAACTGTTCAGCTGAAAACCTCTTGATTGGTAAAAACAGTATGGTGATAGTGTAAAAGTAGGTTGATCCTTATAAACACTCGCTTCAAAAAAAAAAAAGAGAACTTGAAAATGTTTCACTTTTGAGCTACTTTTTAAGTTGTTTTCCCAAAGGAACTGGTACATTTAAAACCAAATCACCTAAATATTTACTTTAAAGTGCAGCAGGGAAGATATGTCTTGTATCAAAGACTTGTTTCTTCAGTCCTTTCATAAACCCCTTGTAGTAGTCTCTGGAAATACTCTTGCGTTAAGGTGGTATTACAAATTTTTTTCATTTTCATTTTTTTTTATTGGACAGCCTTCTTTTGTGGTATGTTTTAGTTATGCATGTAGCTGCTATTAAGTGTAGAGAGATGTTGTGTATGTATAGCTGATTGTTTTTAATGATGATTTACCATATAGAAATCATACTGTCATTAAAATATTTCTTTGTGTTCATACAAATTTTTCTAAACGTTTTAACTTTATAATACAGTTAATATATCTCATTTTCTGGAATCAAAGTTTTTATTTTCAGTCTTCCATTGAATTAAAAGGGCTGATATAAAGCCATTCAGAGGATTAGTCTTCACTAACAGCAGCAAATTTGGCTTCATCAGATTGACTTTCTCAATCAACTGAGCAGGAAGACCTGCTGATCTGATGGTGAATTCAATTGCTGAAGACCACCCTGACAACTGGAGTAGCTCTGAGTCAGAGAGGAGGACTTCCCTTCATGTGAACACAGTGGAGGTGCCAGGAGTAATGGAATCAAAGGGAGATATGCAAGTTATTTTACATAACTTGTGTATCTGCCAGTGACTGCCTCCAAAATCAGAAGGCAGTGTAGATCTGCCGAGAGAAACAGTAATTTTCTTTTATTTACAAACTAGTATAACTTAATTTCCAGCTGTTAAAGGAAGAAGTCGTATGTAACCCTAATATCTGAATGCATCTGATGAAGTGGGTTGTAGCCCATGAAAGCTTATGCTCGAAGAAATCTGTTAGTCTATAGGGTGCCACAGGACTCTTGCTGCTTTCGCTATACATAGACTAACACAGCTACCCGTCTGGAAAATTCTACCATGTGAAGTCCTTGGATCACATTCGAAGCAGTGACGGAATAAATGACTAGTTTGCAAAAGTCTTTCTGGAATTAATCCATGGGTTTATATTAATCTAATCAATGGTTCAGGTTTAGAGTCTGTTAGAGTTTTTCCTGGATAATCTAGGCAACTACCTGCAGATCTTGATTCTATGGCTTAGACTGTCCCTGTTAAAATTTAAGCAGACCTGAGATGCAGGGATCAGGCTGAAGGCATTCCTGATAATTGAAGCAGGCTGGGTGCTGACGGTCAACTCCTCCATGTGGGTTTTGATGAAGGCAAGCCAACAGTTTGTGTCCTTTATTCAGTGGGTCCTTTCTCAGACAGTAGCTTTAGCAAATAATCAGGATAGTTTCATGAGTGGTTTTATTTTACTAGGTGGAATTGAAAGCTTTGAGGAAAAGAAAGGACAAAATCATTATTAAATAATAAAATAATTTAAATAATAATAATTCCCTTTGATCTCTGAGTAAATATAATACAGCAATGAGGCACTATAAGACAGGAACAGGCCTGAGTATCTACAAGCCACTTAGATCACATTGCTAGATTCTAATAGGATGCTGCTAAACCTAGACACACTTAGCACTTACTCTTTGATTTTTCTAACAGTATGGCTAAATGGGTTAAAGATTCTAATCTACTTAATATGGCCTTAAGACATCTACAAGGACTGACCCTCTGTACCTTTGCATTCCTCTTCTGATACATGTTTTAGGGTTGCTTATAGGTCAACTGGCTTGCTGATTTTTTTAACTTTTGCTGACCCGACATTATAATTTATCCTATTACATGCAAGAAACCATTGAAGAATGTTAATTAGGTTACAAACTCAAGCAGTCAAAAGTTAGGAAACACCAGATTTATGTGTACCCATGCCACTTTAATTCTGCCATTTTGTGCACTACACTATTAATTGAACAAAGCAGCAATCTTGCAAAAAAAAATGTGTGTCTGTGTAATTAAAAGCTTATGTGACAGATTGGGATATGGTTTTATGAGATTATGGAGTCTATTCATATAATGTGTTGAACAGATCTAAACATGCCCACAGCCAGCCTACAGAATTGTGTTAACAATCAATGACTTACCTAGATGCTTTGCTTCCCATTGAAAGACTGTCACTGAGAAACGATCAAGATGGCAGTCTAGAACCATAGGATTTGGGTCCTGCTTCAGCCAATCCTAGGAATCCTAGCTCCTGCTTCATGTGGTGCCTTCAGAATTGTCATGTTCTGAGTCCAGAAAGCAGGACCTGTTTGAACCTCTCACTTCCACCCTGGTCTATGTAAATTGGAGTAGCACATGCAATGACTCCAAGTGTGGAACCGGAAACTGAGACCATATGCAGGGTCCAGAAGTGGGTGAAAAGGTGTTATAGAGGGGAGTAGGGTGGAAATCTTCCTTTTCTTTAATACAGATGCTGTGGCAGCTCACAAATGTTCTCATTACAGTCTTCACTGCTGTTCACACTTTGCTCTGGTCTATATCACGGCACAATTTCAGTAGCAATTGAAGGGAGATATGCAAAGTACTTAAAATACCTTGTATATCTCCCTTCAATTGCCTACCATCCATTTACTGTGGTGTCTTCAGTGTGCTGAGTCAGAGGGAAATGCCTTTCCTCCCACTCAAGGCTATTGCTTCTGTTGGGAGTGGTCTTACTGGTTGGCTGAGCAGGTCTTCACAGACCTGATCAGTTGATTTGGAAGATCAAACTGACAGTGGCAAATTTGCCACCATCAGTGAAGACCTGCCCTTTGATGGCAGCATTAGCTTGTTCTCCATGTGAGAATGATCCCTGATTTTTGCAGACTGCCAAAATTTTCCTGAGGAAGGCAAGTTAGAAGGAAGAAGTGATTTTTTTTAACCTTTTGCAAACAGATTTAGATTAGTTTTAATTTTACCTTATAGAGGCTCTTCTATAGAATAAGGAGAATTCTCTCTGCTGAATATCAAAAGCCTGCTGCAGACAATGGAGGTGTTAGACCTCTTCAAGAATCCTTTATACTGAAAAAATTTTAGGAGAACTAAATATAGGAAGTCACGACCAACTCCTATTTTATTCATCTATCACTCATTCCCCTATAATATTGTTCCCTTGATTTTGATGGTGGAGTTTTAACAAATCTCCTGGGAGACTGTGTTTTCAGTCCACCAGCGCATCATGCTCAGACAAGTTCAATCAGGGGCCTAGTGAAAGGCTCTTTGCTTTATTTTGAATGATTTTTGCTCTTTGCAGAACTCAGCTGAAATGTCAAAACATAGGGGAGTTAGGGCATATCCAATTTGATCCTTAGGCCTTCCAAAGTCAAAGAAGTCTCTCTTGGAAGGCAGAAGATGCATCCAATTAACTTTTGAAACTAGAAGTTGACATCCCTCAAAATACCAAAGACAACAGGTGAGAAAGTTGAATTCTCTCAACATTTCGTAGGATAAACCCACAAATTCTGCTGTTGCATTGTGCATGCTAATACACAAATACATCTTTCAAAAAAGGTACTTCTGACACATAATGTTATCTTTTCACTAATAATTTAAAAGAGCATGATTATGGTTAAAGCAGAACACGAAGGCTTAAGATCTGATTTCTAGATCCACCTCTCTCTCTCATTTCCTGAGATGTTCAGAAACTCATTTAACCTCTCTGCACCTGTTTCCTGATCCATACAGTGTAGATAATATCTATAAAGTCCTTGATGATAAACCTTCCTGAAAATGCAAAATGTTTTTGCATTATTTTCATTCCTTATCATTAGCGTTATTAAGTATCTTTGGTCTTTTGGGTAGGTAAAAATACAAATTTAAAATATACCTCCCTATTTCTTTGACATATAAATTATTTATATAAACATAATGCAATCAGGTATTAGCATTTCATCTTCTCTGACAGAGTGGTGCATATATGCAGGTGGATTATACTAATTTTTCTCTGGTTATACTATAAAATTTGCATTCTGCAGCCATTCAGTGATTGTCTAATTTAAAAAGTTCTGAAACTAGAGTATGAAAGAGTGCCTTTGATTTCAGCTGCACCAGAGATCAGCTTTTGCAGGACAATGTGATATTTGTGATGTTAACAATCTAAATGATTTTTATTGATGATGACAGATGGTTCTGTGATAATGGGCCCTGAGTCATGCGTAATATGTTCAAAATAAGTCTTCTGGAATGTTGTACATCTGTCTTGAGATCTTTTGCTAAAATATTTAAATCAAGGTCATTGTTTATATTTGATTTTAAACAGGCTTTAGCTTGTAGTCTGCATTTTTATACATTTAGAGATCAAACTGTTTGTAACTTCAAAGGCTACAAATGGAAAGGTATAATAGGTAGCAGGTGTTAGAAAAGGCAATTATGCATTAGCTGTTTTGCTCAATTTCCAAAACTGTCTAAAACTATCCATTGGAAATACTTTGTAGCCTAGTTTTATCTCTGAAGCATGATGAATTCTTAAATCTAAAGGGAATATGCATTTTTCTTTAATGAATAGAATATTTAAGCTTATTTGGTTTAATATAAAAGAGGCTAAGAAATTGGTATTGAAAAGAAAGGTAGAAGAGGAAAATATCAAGAACAAATGCAGGCTTTGGGCATTATACCTGCTATTCTTTATACATTTTCTTGAAAACCTTTTTTCATTCCAATGAGAAGGTTAGAGTGTTTTGATGTATTTTCTTTCAAGTTCCTCTAAGCATTTTCTTCTGTTCTTTTTCTGTGATTTGATTCTCTTCAGCATTGGATAACAAACTGATTATTTGGGATCAAAATCTGAATCTTAAAAGAAAAAGTGTTCTTTTTTCGAATCCGCAGAATAACTGAAGAACAAAAGAACAGTTGTGCCAATGTGGAACTGATTTTGAGAGATGTGGGAAAAACAGCAAAGTTTCAACATATCCTAAGACTACATACAGTATTTGTCCTCTGGCAATTTAAATGTTTGGTACCCACAATCCACACAGAAAAAATTTCTGCAATTCATTTCTGTTTCCTCTTTTCAGCCAAGACCACCAAATATAGGAACAGTAATTCATATTAACAGATTTTTTTAACCTTCCTTGTATGTTACACTTTTCTTTTAAATCATTTGCTTTTTACTCATTTTTTCTTGTTTTCCTCTGTCTCTTCCCCTTCTCTGATATCTGCCATTTACTCCTCCAGAGTCTCTAGATTCACCTCTTATCTTTCTGTTCCTTTTCCCCTACAATTTATTTCTGTCCTTCCCATTGTCAGGCTCTTTCACCACCACAAATTCTTTGTTCTGTTCTATTTATTGTCTTCCTATTCCTCTAGTTTCTTTATACTTTTCCCCCCTACCCAATAAACTCAGTATCTTCTTTTTCTGCATTTGTCCTTACCCCTGTACTTCATTTGCTTTCTTCTCTCCCTTCCTCCCTTGATTGCAGATTCCTACACTGGTGTCAGTTTTTTATCCTATTATCCATATTCCTAGGCAGACTGAAACTCAGGCTAAGGGTTCATCAGGTGACATTGGATTGCCATCCAGCTTGCTGTGCACTGGGATGGGCTCTGAAAAAAACAGATTATTTTTTTCTTTCATACAGTGTAACCTGTCGTCTAGGGTGTAAGAATTTTTATTTAGGCCTGGAATGTGGGCTCCCTAGTTTAACCTTCAGATTTCCTGCAGCTATGCATGACTAAGGCCTTTTCTATTATTCTCATGGAGGCCAAAATTTATCCTTACTCATATTCTTGCATTAGTTTAAATCTCATACAAAAGACCAAGCATCACAGGAAGTTTATAGCAGAGTCAGCATTGGTGGTTTAAAGTATTAGAAGAATATGCCAGTTTGGTTTTCAAATGCATCATAGAACAGTTCTAGTAGAGAATACATCTTATTTCCAAAACAAGGAGGAAAAAGCAATGCATCCAAGCAACTTTACTGAAATTTACTTTTTTCTATAAGATAGAATTTATATTTACATAATTGTGTGGTTTTTGTTTAACAGACAACTTTCAACGTTCTGTTGTTTTTAAGAGTAAATTTGAAGCGTGTTTTGTACAAAACTCATTTAATTGATAGTGTAAATTTAATGTAGCCCTTAAGTGCTCTCTCTTTGCATTTCACAATATGGCTCCTTCTCTCAAAATCTTAAAGGTACCTTGGTAACTTTTTTAATGACTGCATATGATACTAATAATGGATAACTATGCATTCATTAATTGAACAATTTAATGAATGCTTAAAAAAGATCTATGTATCAAGCTGTTTGTTTTATTTATACTGAAACAGAGACTGGCTGTAATCCTTTACTTGCAAGAAGCAGACCAAAAATATTGTGTCTATAATTTAAAAGGTCTTGATTTTTGTCTGTTTTAATTTCCTGATCTCAGTAGACTTTTTTCAAAATTGTTGTTATTAACTTTCAGCTGAAAAAGCTATAAAGAAACGTTAATGATGCAACTAAACAGGAAAAAGCTTTGTTATGTTATTTATGTTCAGAATAAAATAGAAAAAGGGCTTTGACTTCTACTGGCCTTCTGGATTTTTAAAGATTTTTTTTCCAATTTCTTTGTTTTCTTTAACAAAAACTGATATGTTAATTGTTGTTCACTGCTTTTCCTTCAGTTACATTATCTTGAGCTGTTATTTATCCAATTTTGTATATTAAAGAGAGCTCTGCACCCAGTATTGAAGTAAAAATTCTCTAGGTGTATGTCTACCCTTAAAAAAAAAAAGTTGTGGTTGTCTAAAATGCAATATTGAACACGCACATGATAGCTCATGATGTAAAAACCTTAGTGCAGAGCAGTCAAGTTGTACTTTAATTAGCTGGTCAAAGTGAACCCTAAAGGGGAGGTTCGGTAAAACTACAATTCGCCATATCTATACTAAGATTTTACATGTTAGACATTCTATATTAACTATCCAGTTCTAAAAAACATTCCTTTTTCCAAATGTAGGCCTTTTTCTTAAGGCACTTGTTCCTAATTTTTTTTTCCTGCCATGATTGCCCAAATTAATCCACTTTTTTTCTCCTGTCACCATACATCTACTTGTTTCAGTTCAAGTAGAACTTCAGATTTTTCTGTCAATCCTGCTTTTGTAACTACTTGATTTCTCAGGCCTATCTTTGGACTTGTCTGTTAATAGGGAAAGTATGGCTCCATTTGCTTGTTCTCAGCACCATCTTCCCTGCACTCATTCTCCTGCCATGAGAAGAGGTTGTTAAGAAGGGGTTTTCTGCTCTTTAGAATACTGAAGTTGTTTAAGTGTCGCTCTGCTTCCCCTTCATGCAAGGGGCATTTTGAGTACTTACGGCACTATATATTCTTCTACGTTTTCAAGTAGCTAAGTATCAAACAGAGAAACTAATGATCCACCAGCATTGATTCCTTAGTTGTCCAGTGTACTTGGGGCAACAAAACACTTCTGAGTTTAGACTATTACTGGATGATGGGAGGGTTAATATTGTGTTATATAATGTAGGAAAATAAGGTCAGTAGTAGTAGATAATGTTTTTCCTAAATCAAGATGAACCAGTGCTACGTCATACTTAATGGTGTGGTTCACTTTTACCTTTGAAGTCAAAAGCACAACTGAAATTCTTATTCTTGTACTCACTGCAGTTATGTTGTTCAGGACTGTTTTTAATCCAAGCAGATTCCCATGCAAAGCTTTATATATTGTATAGTTAAATAATCTTCAGTGGCTTCCATTTCCTATCTGTATCAAAATTTAGCAGAACTCCATGACTTCAGTGATACTAGGATTTTACCCTTGTTTTTGTCAATATGAATCTGTTTTTGTAGGATCTGGTTTTGTATTACTTCATAAATCAGAATCTGGTTTTGTAGAACTTCTTAATTGTAACTCATATTGATAGCTTCTTTTTTCTCACTGATGATTGACATGCTATTTAATCCTATATTTAAGAACATATTATTGTTCCATAATATATATGCACACGCATACATAAATATGACAGAGGATGAGGAAAAAGCTGAAGTGCTCAATGCTTTTTTTAGTTCAGTTTTCACAAGCAAGGTCAGCTCCCAGCCCACTACACTAGGTACGGGGGACTGGGGAGAAGAAGAGAGGCCCTTGATGACAGAAGGTCAGGTTAGGGACTGCTTAAAGAAACTAGATGTGCACAAGTCCATGGGGCCGGATGAACTGCATCCGAGGGTGCTGAGGGAGCTGGCTGATGAGATAGCAGTACCGTTGGCCATTATCTTTGAAAACTCGTGGCGAACGGGGGAGGTGCCAGAGGACTGGAAAAAAGCAAATATAGTACCTATCTTCAAGAAAGGCGAAAAGGAGGATCCAGGGAATTACAGACCTGTCAGCCTCACCTCAATCCCTGGAAAAATCATGGAGCAGCTTCTCAAAGAATCCATCCTGAAACACTTGGAGGAACGTAGAGTAATCAGGAACAGTCAGCATGGATTTACCAAGGGTAAATCATGCCTGACCAACCTCATCGCCTTCTATGATGAGATGACTGGATTTGTGGATGCGGGAAGAGCCGTTGATGTGATATACCTTGACTTTAGCAAGGCTTTTGATACGGTTTCCCACAGCATTCTCATTGGCAAATTAAGGAAGTATGGGTTAGATGCATGGACTGTAAGGTGGATAGAAAACTGGCTAGAACAACGGTTTCAGCGTGTAGGAATCAATGGCTCCATGTCAAGTTGGCAGGCAGTAACGAGTGGTGTGCCCCAGGGGTCGGTCCTGGGGCCAGTTCTGTTCAATGTTTTCATTAATGATCTGGATGATGGGATAGATTGCACACTTAGTAAGTTTGCAGATGATACCAAACTGGGGGGAACGGTAGACACCCTAGAGGGCAGAGACAGGATTCAGGGAGACCTAGAGAAACTGGAGCAGTGGGCCAAGAGGAATCTCATGAGGTTCAACAAGGATAAGTGTAAAATCCTGTACTTGGGACGAAAAAACCCCATGTACTGCTACAGGCTGGGGAGTGATCAGCTAAATAGCAGCCCTGGAGAAAAGGACCTGGGAGTCATGGTGGATGGGAAGCTGGATATGAGTCAGCAGTGTGCTCTTGCTGCCAAAAAGGCCAATGGCATACTGGGCTGCATCAGAAGAAGTGTTACCAGCAGATCAAGGGATGTGATCATTCCCCTCTATTCTGCACTAGTGAGGCCACATCTGGAATACTGTGTCCAGTTTTGGGCTCCCCACTACAAAAAGGACATGGACAAATTAGAGAGAGTCCAGAGGAGGGCAACCAAAATGATCAAAGGGCTGGAGCACAAGCCCTATGAAGAAAGACTGAAGGAACTAGGCTTATTTAGCCTGCAGAAGAGAAGACTGAGGGGGGATTTGATAGCAACCTTCAACTACTTGAAGGGTTGTTCCAAGGAGGAGGGAGCTCGACTGTTCTCGGTAGTAACAGAGGGCAGAACGAGAAGCAATGGCTTCAAGTTACAGCTGGGGCGGTCCAGGCTGGATATTAGGAAAAACTTCCTTACTAGGTGAGTGGTGAAGCATTGGAATAAGTTGCCTAGGGAGGTGGTGGAATCTCCATCTCTGGAGGTGTTCAAGTCCCAGCTGGACAAAACACTGACTGGGATGATCTAATGGGAGTGGTCCTGCTTTTTTTGGCAGGGGGTTGGACTAGCTGACCTCGTGGGGTCCCTTCCAATTCTATGATTCTATATGTACGTTACATTGAAATATGCATATATATTCCAATGTTATGTATAAAACAAATGTGAACATATTTAGTGTGTAAGGTGCATGTACCAAAACATACATTATTAATCTCTGAAGTATATTGCAATATTGCCTGAGATGTATTATGTTCTGTGCCATTATAGAGTTGCTGCCACGAAAGTGATTCCCAAATGCTGCTCCACCCAGCTGTATTACTTCACTAACTTCTTATTTATCATAACTTATTTTTTTAGTTGAACTGTGACATCTTCTCATTTGGTGCTTTTTTAATAGAAATCATATCAAATGTTGTATATAAAATGTTTTGCTCTTATTTTTCCTTTTGTCTGAGATTTCTTTTTCTACTTCATTTTTCCTGTTTAAACACATAATTAAATAGAAAAAGTTCTGTTTCCTTCAGTTTATCAGTTGTGAAGTCAATCATAAAACTTAATGTAGTTTTCCTAAAGCTTATGGAAGGTTCTAGCTTCACATCTCATGAGAATAATAAATTCCTTTAAGTGGAAGAGGCATCATGACCAACCCCAGTGTGCTTCGCGCATGGACTAGATGAACCATCAGTAAACATGGTCTGTAGATCTAATCTCCATGTGCATGTAGGACCTGATCAAATTTTCATTGACCTCAATGTAAATATAATTTCTTCTTGAGTGATGCTCCTGTCTGTTCCCTTGTAGGTGTCTGCACGCCCTGTGCACGGCACGCTGGAACTTTTTTCCTTTACAGTACCGGTAGGGCCAGCTGTAGCGCCCCCTGGAGTGGTGCCATAGCCACTCTCTATATAACAACCAACCGGCCCTTCCCTCCTCAGTTCCTTCTTACCGCCCTGTCGGTCGCTGGAACATCTACTGCGTAAGCAGTGTCTTCCATGGCAATTCGTTGCTTAGGAGTACCTGTTTTAGTGTAGTTAATAGTTTTAGTTAATAGTTAGTAGTTTAGAGTTAGTTGTAGAGATAGCTGGTGCCTGCCCCGGGCTCGGGGTCAGGCTATGCCGGGCTTCAAGACATGTGGGCAGTGTAAGAAGTCCATGCCTGTCGACGACCCACACAGCAGCTGTTTACTGTGCCTTGGGGAAGCGCATCTTGCAGAGGGACAGAGTCCAGAGACTTAAGCTCCACATGATGGAGGAAGCGGTGCGCTGCGCCCCCAGCAATTCAGGGTTGAGCATGGCACCGTCGGTGTGGAGTGCTCCAGCATCGTCGGCACCAAAGCCCAGCCACTCCAAGCTGCATCGGGAATCACGGTGCCGCTCGCTGTCTCCGGTGCTGGCGAAGAAAAAGAAGACAGACGGGCCACTCTCTGCGCTGTGATACGGTGTGCCAGAAAGATGCTGGTCAGAGCCGCGTTGGCCTGACCCACTCCCAATCCCTCCCCTCGGTGCAGGATCGAAAGGTGAGGCAGCATAGCCCAGCTTCAACCTCCTCACCCACTAGGGACATTTTGGAGGAGGACATAGTGCTGCCGTCTACACCAGAAGCCTTTGTGGCAGCACAGGAGCTGTCGGGGCAGTCGACCTCTAAGACCCCGGTACCAACCCCCCCCCCCGTACCAAGATCGGTACTGTCGTGAGGGAAGCCGAAGCCAAACCCCCTCTGTGCCGCTGGCCGGGACTTCAGCCCAGCACCGGCTCCTCCACTGCGGCACCGTTCGCCAGTACCACTGGCTGTGGTGGCAGTGGCTGGAGCCCCTCAGTACTGCTCCCCAGTGCCATCTCGGCAGGGTACTTCGCCATCTCATCAGCACTGAGATCGCCACAACGAAGGTCGGCACCGTTCCCCGGTACTGTTGTCCTTGGCACCGCCTTGGTCACCGTGAAGTGGCCCTTTAACAAGCTCCGTGGAAGAGTCCGGACCATGGGGTTTGTGCAAGGGTGCCACTATTCAACCCTCCCAGCCGGTTCCTGTGGCACCTCCATTCCACCCCCAATGGTCAGGTTGGCAACACGGCGTACAGTGGCCCTTCTGAATACCGTGGGCCTTCCAACAGGGTCCAGGCTATGGTCCTGGGGCCCCTCCATTGGGGTTGGATGTCAGACCACCCCCGTGTGTTATAATGAGTGCTCCGCCTGGTACTGGTGAGGCATCGGACGTAGAGTTTATAAGGGGCAACCACGACCAAGCCAGCCTGGCTAGCGGGGGCCACAGTGCACTGTCCAGGGCTCAATCCGGTGGTCTGGAGCTTGAGGAGTCTTCATCCCCTCCAGACGAGGCGGTAGCAGGGGCCAAGCCCTTGTCCATTCTGGACGATGCGACAGCCCATCAGGAACTTCACCACCACGTAGCCAAAGGCTTAAACCTACAGGCAGAGGAGATTGTGGAAGATGCGGATCCCATGGTGGACATTCTTCTGCCAGAGGGCCCGAGCCGCATCGCCCTGCCTTTTATTAAGACAGTGCAAAGCACCACTAGGACATTATGGCATACGCCGGCCTCAATTCCTCCTACGGCCAAGCGGGCGGAGAGAAAATACTTTGTCCTCTCCAAGGGGTACAAACATTTTTATTCCAACCCTACCCCAGGCTCGTTGGTGGTGTCCACGGCGAATGGGCGGGAAAGACAGGGCCACCCGGGCTCGACGCCCAAGTCCAAGGAGGCGAAGAAACTGAACCTGTTCGGGTGCAAGGTCTATTTAACGGGGGGGCTGCAGTTGAGGATAGCTAACCAGCAGGCTATCCTCAGCAGATATGTGTTTAATGCGTGGTCAACCCTAGAGAAGTTCTCGGACTCACTGGAACAGGACTCTAGAGCTGCCTTGTCCGCCTCGATTAAGGAAGGAAAAGTGGTTTCCAAGGCTTTATTACAGTCGGCCTTGGATGCAGCTGATGCAGCAGCCTGCTCCATGGCTTCGGGGATTACGATGCGGAGAAGCTCATGGTTGCAGGCATCGGGACTGCCTCAGGAGGTACAGGCCACTATTCAGGACCTTCCATTTGAAGGAGCTGAGCTGTTCTCCCAACAAACAGACTCCCGCTTACAGACCCTGAAGGACTCTAGGGCCTTGATTAAGTCACTGGGGCCCCACACACCAGCGAGTCAGAGAAAGCCCTTTAAGCCGCCACCTCCCCCAAGGCCATATCACCACCGCCAGGATGATGATAGGTGGAGGGGTAGAGGGGGCCGCAGGTCCATTGGTCTCCAGCCTAGTGGCCAAGGAGGTTTGCGACAGCTGGCGGCCACAAAAAGAACTGGTAGCACTGTTAAAGTGTCAGACACATCCCAGAATGAGACCCTGGTCTAGTTGCCTAGGGTTCATTGTGGATAATGCCTCAAATGGAATGCTCAGTGCCTAGCTAAAAGGGCACAATGATCCTTGGGTGTATAAAAAGGGAAATATTATGTAGATTTAGGGATGGGATCCGGCCTCTGTACAATGTGTTGGTAAGCCCTCTACTTCAGTGCAGTGGCCAGTTTCATGTCCGTTCTTCAGGAGAGGAGGAGAAAATACTGGAAAGGGTTCAGAGTGTCACAGAATTGATCCAAGTACTGGGAAACAGGCCTTATTATGTAAGTTTTAAGGAGCTCAATTGAGTTTATCAAAAGATGACTTGATGACTGTGAACATGTGCTTATACATGATTAGGATATCTGATAGGGAGTGGCTTTTCAAATTTGCAGACAAAGTCATAAGAATTAAAGGCTGGAAATTAAAGTTAGACAAATTAAATTAGACACATTCAGCTTTGTTGCAGTTCAGCTGTTCTGAAATTTTACATATGAAATTTCTTCCTCAGGCTGAATTGTTTTGGAGAATTTGAGCCAAAAAGATCCTGACACTTCTGAGACTATGACTAGGGAAAAATGCATTGTTTTACTCGCATCAAAAAAAGAAAAATCTGTTTACCTTTTCTTTGAAAAATTTTGCACTTTTTCTTTATCTTCTTCTTCTTTTGAAGCAAGCACTTGATGTTTGGCAGCTGAAGGTTTCTTACAGCAAGAATATGTCTTTTGCCATCTATGTGAAAATCTACTCAAATTTGGCCAGATTATAAGCCACTGAAAAATTGTAGTTCACACATGCAAAATAGCGACCTCTTCAATGTTAAGAGCTAAAATCTCTGAAGACTCCATCCTCACTTAGTATGCTTAAACCTCTTGAAGGTCTTAGTTCCTGCCGTACTGTATATGCAATCCACCAGAGTGACTCAGCATACTGTGTCCCAAGACAACAGGCCCAAAGCCAGACTTCCCTGAGTACTCTGAAAAATCAGGTCAGAGGCATCACAAAAAAGTACCCAAGATTATCTGAAACTTTTACATTAATCTGCTTCCTATTTATAAAATCTCTCAGAGCTGTCGTGTAGATTATTTAATGACTGTGAAGCACTTAGGTACTGTAGTAATGAGCATCACAGAAAAGAACTTGACAGAATTAATAACTCTATGTTCATAACAAGTTCTGAATTGTATCCGGATAATAAAACGTGGGACCACGTATTCAACAGTGAGGAAACAGTGACAATAAAACAAAATAATGAATGACTGCTAATGAAGATGTACCCTGCCCATCGTTTGCACTGAATGGTGCAGGGACTCCTGTGGAAAATACAATATGCAGTCACATGATTAAAGATATCATAATGCATACACACAAGGAGAACAAACTAAGGTTGCTCAGGCAACCTTAATTCAAGTATTTCCTAACCTAATTCTTGACTTTGGAACCATCACAATCTATTTCAGATATAGAGGGGAGAGAGAGTCTACAATATAAAATAAAAGTTGATTTAAAAAGATTAACTTAAGTTTCAAGACAACTCTTTCCTTGGAGCCTTATTTGGAATGACATGTATATTTTTCTTTATGTATTCTTTTCTGTATGTAAAATACATCTATACAGAATATTGCAGATGATTTTATTCCTCAGTGTTGAATTTCAACACAGCGCATGTATGTCTACAATAAATAACTATTTCAATGTTAGCCAGTCACAGAAAATGTGTGATCCATTTAGAAGAAGACTCAAACTCAAAGTATTTTTTTAAGAAGTGTCCACCCTGAGGTGAGCAAGGTACATACACACAAAAACTTGTAGGAAAGTAATAGGAAGCAGTTCTGCGGTGACCAATAAACATGTTTAAGAAAGTATCCTGACTTCTGCTGGAATTTTTTTAAAGGACAATTATAATATTTAATGCTATCCATATTAGTGGGTTAAATATTAAACTGAATTGTGCTCCCTCTAGTTTATCAGGTTCTGTAATTTGCTAATGTTGAAAAAATAATCTTTTTCCAAAACTCTGATCTAATGAAACGTCACTTTAGTGTGTATTTGCTGTAAACCAATGCTCACAAAAGTAATTTGTTTATAGTTTTTTTATTTTAATTGTACTATTTCAGTAGTATTTGGAAATCAATCTAAACTAGAATTCTATGAGGTTATATTTTTAATTATTCCACAGATCCTGCTGTAGGGAAATACTTTAATCCTGTACATGGAGATCATACATTTGGCCCTACTCTTTAATATGTTTAGGAAATCTCACTTACTGGCAGAAGCAGAAAAGATGACTTTCATTGGGGATTTACATAAGTGACTCCAAAATGCACTCAGCTAATGGGCAGATCTGATTACGAATTGGGACCTAAAGCCTATTTCTCATTCCAGAGCTGCTGTGATATGCATGTAATTAAATGCAGGGTGGGTACAATTTTTGGTGAATTTACTCTGTTAAATTAGTAGTTCATTAAAACCCACCAAACTCTACATTTTCTCTTTTCAAAAAGGTTACCAAACTGACACAGTAGTTCTATTGTGAAAAAGTTGAGAAAGAAATGAATATGTGCTGGAACTTCTCCGTTCTAAATAGTGGAGTTGGAATGTGTGGTTGTAACACTGAGCTTTGGGATAGGTGCATAAGCTTACAGTAACTCACAGAGCATAGTTACTAATGGGTAAACTCAGAAAAGCTTGATAGACCATAGTTACTAATGGGTAAACTCAGACTGGGCTGGAAGGAAAGTAGTTTTTCTATATGCACCCAGGCCTAATTATAGATAGGTAGAGACAGAGATTATTGTCTATGCAGGGATTAAAGTAAGGGGGAACACACTGCAATGCCATTCCAGGGCCCACAGATTTTAGCAGCCAGCATTCTGGTGCCCCTAAAAATAGAATAATGGTGTGGAATGCAGCGTTCTGGTGTGTGCCCCCTTACTTCCACCACCACCGCCTTGTGCTTCCTCTTTGGGCTCCCAGACTCCCCGAGTGGCAGGGCAAGCAGCAGCATGTCCAGGAACACCAAATGCGAGGTGGCAATGGGTGGACAGTGTATGACATGGGGCTGCCAGATGGGCTGGGAGCGGAGCGAGCAGGGGGATCACTTGTGGCAGACACGTGGTCCCCCACCCCCATCCCCCACTTGCTCTGCTCTCACTCAGTCTGGCAGCCCCAAGCCATGCGCTCTCTGCCTGCCACCGCTTTGCAGTCGCTGCTCCTGGCTGTGCTGCTGCTTCTCCTTGCCCCGCAGCTCAGGGAGTTCAAGAGCCCGACGGGAAAGCACAAGGCACTACAGCAGTGGGAGGGGGTGGATGTGGTGAGCCGGAGACTGAGGGTGGGAATGGAGGAGTTTGGAGCAGCATGAGTTGCTGGAGAAAGGGGTGGGGATGGGGAGTGATGGAGGGAGTTAGGGGGGCTGTGGAGGTGACATGGGGACAAAGAGACTGGGCATGGGCTGGTTGGGGCTGGGTAGTGGTTGAGGGGACTGTGAAGGGCTGGAGTGGGGACTGGGTGGGGAGCTGGGGAGGGATGGGGGAGGTTGAGGGGCTGGAGTGGGGGGCTAGGGATGGAGGAGACTAAGGAGGTGTGAAGGGTGCTGGGGGACTGAAGGAGGCTTGGGAGGTGTGGAGGGGTTTGGGGGGCTGAAGGGGGAAGTGAAGATGGCAGAGCTGGGGGTTGAGGGTTAGGAGGGCTGGAGTGGGGACTTGGGGACAGGGAGCTTTAGGGAATTTGGGCTGAGGAGGATGTGGAAGAAGAAGGGTCTGATGGGCACACTGGTGGACAAGATTGGGGTGATATGGATTTGAGGCTGTGCTTCATTTGTGAGGAAAGATCTGGTGGGGCTCAAGGAGTTTGTTTTGCACTCACCTTATAACTGGGGCCTGGACAATGAAGGAAGGGGGCCTTGAGATTAGGAGGCTTCTGGGGTCCATCAAATTATACTTTAATGACTGTGTCTATGAAAGTGTCTGGCAGAGAGGATGTCCTAAATATGTTTGAGATATGAAAAATGGAGTTTTATGTCCCTTAAATCTAATAAGATTCTAGACGTAATTGAGCCCTAGTGTATACTTGCCACACTCTTCAGCAGCAGTCAATGGGAGATATGCAAGAGATGTAAAATACCTGGCATATCTTCCGTTGCCTTACTAATGCCTACCTTCCTCCCCCTACACAGCGCCCTAAGGTGGATGGCAATGCTGTCCATTCACCTTAGAGTTACGCCACTCCTTGGGCTGCAGTTGAGCGGTCTTGAATCTAGATAATTTATTTCACAAAAGCATAAAGTCTGTGTTCTTTGTTTCCCTTGAATGTTTCATATCATCAAGCTACCAATCAATGTTGATTTTCTTATAAATATAATTGGGGTTAAATTTCAAAAACAATGACTCAGTAAACTATTTTTTTTTTTTTTAGTCTGAACCTGAGGGTTTTTCTCATTTTCACTTGTACGTCTGTGCTGCCTTCCTTGTCAGGTGGAGGAAAGAAATACTGGAAGAAAGAGACTTTCAAGTAAGTAAATACATTTTTATTCAACCCTGCAGAAATCTAGGGATATTGTTTCCTCTTGAGGTGCATTATTTATTAAATTTCTATTTACAGGATTACTTGTGAATGAATTTGACAGAGCAACAACAGTTGCACTAAAATTGGCTGTGTCTGACTCTGTAAGAGGCATTTTAAAGCTCTTGTACCTGAAGCAATTGGCTCTAAACAGCAGAAGATAATAGGAGGTGTGGGTGGATGTATACTCTGAAGAAAGTTTTATTTAATCTAAGGCAATCACCAGGGCAAAGATTTCAGGAAAAAATCATAATAAGCAGAGCTTTGTAATTTCAGTGAGGTTTTATGAAGATGTGAGTGACTGAGGGTAAATTGATCAGTACTTTTTATCTTAAAATATGGTGGTGATGTTGCTTATTTGTTATAATTAACATTTGTATAGTATCACTGATGTGCATGGCACTTCTTCATAGGCTCACATAAACAAACATGGATGAAATGGTCTATTTTTTAGAAGTACCATGGAGACACAATTCCACATCTTCGAAAATCAGAATACTTACTCTGCTGCCTAATTATGAATTTATTTGATTTATTTTGGGTTCCCACATTTGAAAACTGTAGCCACAGTCTCTGCCCCAAAGAGCTTACAATCTAAATGATACCTAATAGAATAGGACAGGATTCTGGGAAGGAAAAGACATTAAATATAGAGTAGAGAAGAGGGAATATGCAGAATAAAGTTATAGAACAGCTTTGTTAATACACTTCCTCTTACATTAGTTTCTTCTTTTTAGAGATGACTGAAATTGTTAGCATAGGAAAATGAATTGTATTACTGAAACAGTTCTGAAATAAGGTGGATAGATGGGGAGCAGCTTGCAAACTCCCGTGGATTAGTGAGATCACTGTGGGTGTTTGAAATGTGATTTATACTACTGTAGAAGGGGAAAGAATTTGGTTGCTTATTTATGATCACCTGTATTTATAGAATCTAGATAATTTATTTCACAAAAAAAAGTTGACTGTTGTTGTTACATTTTTCTAAATATTATCCATGAAATAGCTAGGACGATGCGAACAACTGAAGTATACTGCCCCTGAAATCCCTGTGTGTACTTATGGAGCACTTCCACTGTGGTTTGGTCCAAAGATTCCAGTCGTCTTCTGCCTGAACTCTCCTCTCCTGATTGTGGTGACCCATACATAAGAACGCTAAATGCCACTCCCAGAAAAAACACACTAAATCCATTAGTCAATGCTGCCTTTCCAGACAAAATTAATTGTTTTATTGGGGTTATTTCAAATGATATTGATGTACCCCACCAATATATTAATTTTGGGTTACCCTCCTAACCATAAACAAATTCCTTAATGCTCCTCTCCAGTAGTAAGTTAATGCTGAGTAGCTAGCTCTCCATTAATAGTTTAATTTATGCTGCCTCCTAACATGTTACTGGGCTACTCCAATTTATGCAGTTTCCCGAATAATATCTTAATACTTAACACCTCTCCCTCCCGATTGTATGTTAGCAATGGACAGCACTCCCTCCATTACATCCATGTATGTTGTTTCCTACTCCCAAAGTCTATAGTGTTTTCCTTATGTCTTGTACACACTCGATAGATGAGGCACATATATATGTAAATAGAAAATATAGGGTAAAATATTAGATTTTTTCCTCTGCGTGTCTAAATTTGATTTTCAGTGTAATCCCTGACAGTTTTTGTCATTTAGATTCCACGGATGACACTAGTCTATGTAAACACAATTCAGAAAAGTTTTAGAACACCTGTTATTCACTAGACTTTCGTAAGTGATTCACCTTATACATGCTCAGTTACAAACTTTTGAGGATGAATATGATTTTATCAGTCATTTGTGATGGTATTATGAGTTCTTACATTTAAAAAATGAGTAAAACTGCTGTCATGTTTCATAGAAAAGAACAGTTTTCTTTTCAGTCTAATATTGGAACCTGAGGATTAACTATGACCATCTAAAACTACTGTGTAATAGAGTACTAGCTATAGCACCCAGATTAATAAAATTACTGGAGCACAGGGAAAACTTCAGACTTTTATGAATCAATTAACTTGTTACTGGTGAGGAATACAGTACTTGATGACAGTTGTGCTAATGAGTTATTCGACGTAGTAATGCATAGGTTAAATAATTGGGAGAAACAGAGTAAGGGTGGGAGATCAAAGGCTGAGCAGAGTGGAGGTAAAAAAGCTGTGGATGAACCTTCCTGCTGTACACCTGTGCTATGACCTGTCATGTTTGGAAATTGAAGATTAAAGATACAGTGGTAAAAAAGAAAGACACTGGGTGTGTTTGGGACTGGTAGATCACGGAAACAGGCTAGATAGCACTGCTCACTAGGTAGCTGAAATAGTACTTTGTGACACCTTACCTGCACTAGAATTTTTCATTTCCTTACTCGATGTATGTTTAAACACCAGTGCTAATGAAAGACAATTAGTTATATTATATGGATTATGCGAATATGTATGTGCAAGTTAGAGGTGACTTTTTGGGGTAGGAGAAGCAGGTGTCGCCTAGGGCCCCATGCAATAAGGGGCCCCATCAGTTTACTGCAAGGCAGGTTGCCTGCTTCCTAACTAGTGTTTCCTGTAAGGTGTGCGGGTGTGCAGCAGCCCTCACTCACCCATGCAAGCGTCATGGCCGCGCACACATGGCTCGCAGCTGTGGACCCTACCTGGCCTGGCAAACACATTCTTCTAACCCCAAGCAGTCCCAGGGGCTAGAAGAAAGCAGGAGCTGCCCCAGGCTGAGGATGTTTAAAATCTCCTGTCCTGAGCATGCTTATATGTATGCTCAGGGTGGGAGGAGCCTCTAGGCAGGGAGCAGCTCTGGCTGGTCATGTAAGGATGCAGGGCCATCCCGGGGTGGGGGGTGAGGCAGAGGAGTGATTACCCCTGGGCCCTGCGCTGTCCTGCCCACATGGCCATGCTGTCTCCTGCCCCCTCCCCACTGCCTTCAGCACAAAGCTGAAGAAAGCTGGGGGAGGGGAGGGCTGCGAGCACAAAACCAGCTTTCACTCTGGGCCCACCCTTCCCACCCCCAGGGAGATCGCAAAGGGGGCAGTGATGGGGAGCTTGGGCTGCAGGGGCAGTACGTGGTGGGGGACAGCAGCAGGGAGCTTGGGCCACAGAAGGGGGACCATGAGGGGCTATGGGGGCCCCACAATGGGCCTTCACCTATGGCCTCCAGTTGCCTAAGGCCATCTCTGATGCAAGTGCTATAAATTGATAAAATGCTGTCTATTCTACTTAATTTATTCCTTGAAACTTTTGAGGAAGTGTTTTGTACTGACCACCGTCAGAGACGGTGCCAGTGTCTAGTCTGATATGGGATGCTTTTCTTTCTTTCTTTCTTTCTGATCAGGGAGATTGTATTCATAATACACTGACAAGTCTACCGTATAAAAACATGAAATGCTTTGCATCAAATAATTTACCAAATTAAGGATGTTCTGAATTTAGAAGAACACAAATTAGGACTTTCCAGCACCACCACTTAAAATCTCCGAACCCCACTGCAAGTAGAACTAAGAATACATAGCACTATTATAAAACTTTTTCTGTTTGTGGGCAAAGTTTTTAATAGAATGTAAGAGAGTTCTCATTTCTGTTCTAAGTAGTTGCTTTGAAATAAGTTTTAAAAAAATTCTGGAAACTATGATGACTGATAAAATGAGGGATCAAACCATAATACACTTGTTTCACATATATATTTATTATAGATTATATGTATTATAGAGGGTTCCCATTTGATTATTTCAAACCAGTTTAAGAATATTAATTTTCTGATCTACATTTAATACTTTATATACACCTGGAAGTCATACTTGGAAGTAGATTTTAAATAAATTAACCTTTGTTAAACTCTTTGGTAAAATTCATTTTAGTAAAAGATCATATTTAAGACAGAGAAGAAAAAATAAAGACGCTTGTTGACTGGGGACAGCGCTTGAAAAGGAGGGTATCCTTAATATCATGAGTATTAGATTTCAAAGTTTTTCATGGAAAACTGCTTATTTGCTACTGTTACACTTCATTGTTTTTGTGATCAATTTGATATTTAATCACAAGATATTCGGCTGATTTGGAAAAATATATGCAAGATGAAATACTAAGTTAGGATATTATTACATTCGTTCCACATCCTCAAAGTACTTACTTAATTCAGAAGCTCAGAGGACATACTCAGCAGCAATATATCTGATTCAAGATCACCTTTTGCCTTTTAGTCAGCATTCTTAGGGGTCTCTGAATAAACAAATTAAATACATTCATTTCAGTTACCAGGAGTTTACTGTTAAAAATATCTAAGCTTTGATGCAACATCTGGAGATTTATGAGAGAGCTGTGTTACTGAGCTAGAAATAAAGAGATCCTACCTGTTTGTGCAAGCACATAGCCTGTTCCTGCTTTCTCCCACTCTTTTTAGCAACATTCATTTCCTGAGAATGTTGGGAATGAAATAAATGTTACTCATTTCTTGTAGACACCATGGTAGAAATGGTGCACCAGGTCAGATAGGTTATTGTGTGGAAGAAAATATAAACATGTGCTCTCAGATCCATTTGACAACAGAGACTGCGTATTAGATGACCTACCTGAACTGGTCAGCTAGCCACTCACTGCACTCTTCTTCTTCATAGTACTCCTTAAGACCCATTTCCACCATGACATCTGCAAAAATAAATGACCTAGAGATATTTTATATTTTAAAAGTTGCTTTTTACTCAGCCATGTTATACTCTAGCCCAGTGGTTTTCAACCTATTTACAATTGCAGGCCACATTCAATATTACCTGTATGGGCCTGTCACACAAGCTGAGCTGTGTACTTATTGGGCTGCAGGTTGAGAACCATTGATTTTGTTCAGTCAGTACACAATCCCATTGATATTTCTATTGCTCCTACTCCCACTCCCCCCCCTTTTTTTTTTTTTACTTAAAAGATTTCATCCATAAATATTTTTACACATCTAGATGCACTGTCTGTGGTGGCACTTGCTAAGACCTTGTCAGGATTTCAGTAACGTGGGCCGATTTTTCTTCGTATTTTTCTTTTTTTTTACAGTTTCAAATATAATAATCTCTAAGGATTTAGGTTTTCAGCGCCCTAGCCAGATGGTACCTGCAACAATTGGTGAAGGCAAATGTTACCCATGAGGAATTTGCAGCAATGATGTTAAGTGATTTTTCCCAAGGTTAGAACTCAGGAATTCACGACTCTCAGACCTAAACTCAGCCCAATAGACTACACAGCCTCACAGAATAACACAAGGATGTCACTTAAAAGTAAGCTCGACTGATAAGTATAGTTAATTGTACTTCAAGGTTTGAGTTAATGATTATATAACCACCTTATTGTAGCCATCCCTCTTAGTTTTATCACCATTGTATTGTCAGTTCCAGGCCTCTTTGACCTTAAAGAATAAGAACTGTGATTTATGCTATACTGAGTATTTTTCAAATTACAGTTTGCTATTTTTCTGATATACTGCCACATTTATCACGAAACTAAAACTTTGTGTATCTTGTGCAGCAGTAGCTGCACCATAGTTTAAGTTGCAACAGTATTTAATGGTAATAGGAACTTAAAATCTTTATTTTGTAAAAATTTCATTGAGATGGCAAAATCTGAAGTCTAGAGTATAAACTTAGAGTGCCAGTTGAATTTTTCACTGTGACTTGATGAAAAAATATTGACAGAGTTAATAAGGAGATTTTAAATGTCACCCCTTTTAGTTGCCTTTCTTTGGATTGTCTGGCTTCTTTTTTATCCTTTTACAAGAAATCCAAAACACTTTTTGACCCGTCCTTTGCCCATATTGATGTTTCCTATGAATGAATCAGCACAGTATCAGTTATACATTAGTAGAAATTGTATATAGAGAATTTTATAACTTTTTAGACATCATGGAAAATGTGTACCAATTCTTAATTTTACTGAAAAGTCTACCATAGTGCAAATGTCTCCCTCTCAAGGGAGAATGAGGGACTAACGATTTCCTTCACCAAATATCCCTGCCACTTGGGAAAGAGGAGACCAGAAATTTGAATATCACCTCTTACAATTGGTATTTATTTCCATTCAACTCACTACCCTTATTATTGTCTAGTGCCAAGAACCTCAATATCAAAAGATGTTTAGGGAGCATGTTGTGATGTTCTCCTCCTGCAGTCTGGACTGATACTTAGTTTTGCCAATCCATTTATTCCACGGGCCCATTTTCCTCAGCTTTCTGTGTGAGCCCCCAAACCATGGGTCAGCTCATGACCAGCCACCTAAATGTAATTGGACCCTACATTAGTGGAAGAGTGCTCTCACTAGCTACTCAGAGGATGGTCCCCCTGCAAACATCCCTAATCCCAGACACAGCCCTGGGAACTACCATCTTGCAAGGTTCAGTTCATGCCCACTGGGCCTTGCTAGCCCATGTACCCTTGTCTGTCAGTTTAACAAAGACATTAGTATGCCCCAGCTATGCTCTGTGACTATGTCTACATCTGTAAAACTTAGTTTGAACTTGTTAGTTTGAACTAAGAAGTTTGGGGTTAGTTTGAACTAACCTCTCACTTATAAATTCAAACTAACTATGTGTCCTAGTTTGAACTAATGCTTAGTTCAAACTAGAATGTGCGGTTAGTTTGAACTAACCAGCTTAGTTCAAACTTCTTGAGTTTGAACTAAGGGTTACTCTGTGACCATATTGTGCCTAGTCCAAACTAAAGTTCAAAATAAGCGTTTAAGTCCAGATTAACCACTGGTTCTAACAAGCTCGAACTAAGAAATTTCTTAGTTCGAACTAGGGAAAGCAATGGGCCAAGTTATTCCAGACTAAGCCTCCTTAGTTCAGACTAATTTGCCAGTGTAGGCATAGCCAGTCAGGCCTTCACACATACTAACTTTCAACATTTGCATTGCTTTAGTTAAAACAAATATAAGTTTATTGATTACAATAATATTTTAAATGAGTGTAAGGAAATCAATATAAAATCTCATAATTCAGTCAAGGAGATAATCACAATCAGAATAACAGATAACTCAGATTCTAAAGTAAAATCACTGTTTCGGTCATTTTCAGCTTACCATACAAATCTAGCTGTAAAGATTTTTAGCCAGTTTTTGACCCCACTCCACAGGTTTCAGTCCTTAAAGTTGCTTAGGAGGTGGAATCCATGAAAAAAAGAATTATCCATTGAAACTTTTCTCTTTGCAAACCTTCTTGACCCCAGTGATTCATCCTTCTGAGGCCAAGGTACTTCAGGAGCATTGTTCTTTTATGCATGCTTCTTCTGGTGTGTGAATGCAGCTCTGTTTGCCTGCCCCCACTTTAGCCATGTGTAATATATTTCGATACTTTTTTTTTATCTGTATACATGTATGATGTTGCAGGAAACATGCTGCTATAACAGTAATGTAGAGCATGCCATGAGCATTCCAGAAACCCCTTATGTGACATACTTTAGGTTAGACCAGTGGTTCCCAACCAGTGTGCTGGGGCACACTGGTGTGCCATGGCAACACCCAAAGTGTGCCGCGAGCATCCCCGAGAGCTGGAGTTAAACTTCCCTCCCTGCTCAGCCCCGCCGCTTGAGTTGTGCAGGGCTTGGAAAAGGCAGGGGTTAAAGTAAGCAGGAAGGCACCGGAACACAGTTCTGGGGCCCCCTATTTTTAGGCAGGCAGCCTTCTGGCCCTCCTAAAAATAGAGGAAGGCACTGGAACATGGAGTTTCAGGGGTCCTCCAAAAAATAGCAGGAGTAGCCCGAACACAGTGTTCCAGTGGCTCCACCTGAGGCCCAGCCAGCAGTGAGGGGCGGGAGGCTGGGAGTGTGTGAATCTCCCCCTGCAAAGCGGAGCAACTTGTGTCAGGCAGCCTGCAAACAGCCCAGGTAGGAGCTTTGGGAGGGGGGGCTACTGAGGGTTGTGTGGGGCAGGTGTATTTGTGTAGCAGAGGTGAGTGAGAGTGGATGTGTAGCAGAGGGTGTGTAGCTGGGGTTGTGGGGTGGCTGTTTGGAAGTGTGTGTAGCTGGGAGTTGGGGTGGCTGTGGGGGGGGGTTGTAGCTGGAGGCTTAGTTCTGGTCCTTGCAGTGATGGGAGGGTCCATCACAGGCAGCAGGCGGCTGGGGGAGGGGAGGATGGGACCCACTGGAGTGAGAGGGAGCAGCAGTGGGGTGAGGATTTGCCCTGGGTGACAGGGAGCCACTGTGGAGAAGGGGGAAGTGGGTGCTGTGCAATACTCCCCTGCCCTACCTTCCTACTCCCCAGGTTCCCCCCACCCCCCAACAAAGCCACTCTTGTTCTCCCTTCCTCTCTCCTCTTTTGCCACCCTTGTGCCGTCCCCAGACGGCTGCCCTTGTCCTCTTTTGCCACCCCTGCCCTGCTCTGCCCCCCCCCCCCACTCACTGCTGCCACTGCACACAACTCCTGACCTCCCGTGTTTTGCCACCTCTGCTCTGCTACCCTTACTACCCCACCTAGGAGCATTTCCGAAACACTGTGCCATGGTTCATGAATATTCATAAGTAATTTAAGTTAATTTGAATATTCATGAGTTTTGAAATAGTGGAATACCTCAAAAAATTTGAAAGTATCAAGGTGTGCCACATCAGAGAAAAGGTTGGGAACCACCGAGTTAGACCACAAACAGTTGCATTGTAAGGGTGAAAAGGAAAGGTGCACAGATCAAATTCCAGTGGTATGCAAGGGTGCAGCATGTCACACATCTTCCAGATTTGTTAAATAAGTTAGCACAAGGTCATTTTCGGCTCAGAATTCAGGATAAATCATAATCTTATTCACTTTACAACACTCCCTTTTAGAGTTTGAGTTGTTCTATCTAAACTGTATAAATCACGCTCTTTTTGCAGAACTAGAGATCAAATACAGGATTCCAGATCACTGCTGCTGACTAATAGTCTACTGCTAACTAATAAATAGCTGGGGAAGCCACTGAGAAACTATGTGTCAAGTTCATCTTCAGGCCTAGACTACAAAGCTTTAATATTTACTCTCTTTGCTCAGGCAGAAGGCCTATAAGTTAGGTAGCTGAAAATCAAAGGTTCAAGCCTTGCTGCTGATCTGTGCAGCGGATGGGTGTGGTGGCAAGAGAATCATCTTTCAAAATAGATTTTATACTGAAAAACTTATTTGTAAGTTATGGGCTGAATTGCCAATACACATGTTCAGTCATTCATCATGCTTTTTGTGTTTAACCACTGGTAGTGTGTATGTTGTCGCCCCCTCTGTGTCAAGTCCACTAAAGATGAGTATTTGTAACAGTGGTCAGCTTGAGAACCTGGCCCCTGAGTGCACATTGTGAAGACATATCTTTTCAACTCTTGGGGTCATTGTTCAATCCCCTGTGCTGGCCAAGATGGTAATCTTCATGCTTGTGGGTTCTCAAATTGGCACTGAACCTTAGCAGGGACAAGGCACAATGGTTTCCCAAATGCATGGATGGTATGATAGTCAGGTGTGCTGATCTGTTGATATAAAAGCAGGTGAGGTCACTATACAGTTTGTGTTGGAGATCAGGTTTGTTTTGGATCTGTTGGTGATGGAAGTGGAAACCTTATGGAATTTTAGTGTGTGTTATCAGTAACACTGCAGACAATGTGGAGAAAATAAAATACAAATCTTGTTCCATTAAGTTTTTGGTGGATGAAGTACATACTGCTGCAACCTTAATTGGTGCTAACTGTAGTTTTTGTTCAATACGTTTCTTGTAGGAGCAGAAATAACAGATTTATAAAGCATGGCAAAGGATCACTTGTGTATCTAATAATGCACTTGTACGGAGACTGATTTTCTTTACTGTGGTGTAGCTGAGGTGGGAATATTGCAATTAAAGGAGACTGGTTGAGATTGCTGATTTGAAATGTTAGCATCTACCAAATAATTGCTACTTTGTCCTGTTTCTTAACTAAAGAGAATTAAAAAAGTGGCTCCTGAGCACAGGGGAAACAGAATAGAGAAAAGTAGATTCCAGGGGAGGAAAACCAGACAGTAGAGAAATGAGAATGTAATAAAGGTTCAAGTAATAGTATTGACTTTATTTCTAAAATACAGAATAAAATTAGCACTTTGATACTATGTGGGTTTGATATAAATTCTTATGAGCATATAAATATGTTGTGGAGAACTGAACTAAACATGAGAAGCACTGAAAGTAAAAATTAAATAAAGAATACACAGTAATTCTGAGCAATGGGGAATTGTTTGCAATTATAGCTGTTTTGGATAAATTATTTGAGAGCTATATAGTCAAGCAAAACTTCTCTCTGATGGAATGTTACAGGCAAAATAGCTTTAAAATACCCAGTATTCAGTACCATTGCAGTTCTTTTCCATAGGAATAAGAGCACTTCATGGGGACAAAGTATTACTATAGTGAAGAAGAAATGTTTTCATTGTGTGAAATCTGCTTTAAAAGGGTGGGGGGGGACAGAAAATGTTCAGTTTACGTTCACATAGTTTACAAATTAGAAAGATTAAGAAGGAAATAGAAATGAGTGGACTCAAACTTAGTCCTGGCCTACACTACAAATTTAGGTTGACAGAATCACCCTTAGGTTGACCTAATAATTTATACATCTATAGATGCTACTTTATGTCAACCTAATAATATAGAGGTCCCTTCCACCAACATAACTTCCCTATTACATTGAGTTAAGTACTCCACCTCCACAAGGGGTGTAGCACTTAGTGTTCAATACTTTTGGGTCCACAGAGAGGAAGTACAGGTGCAGTTTTGTCTAATTCAGCTGAAGTGGCCTCCAGGAGGTGTCCAACAATTCTCTGCTGTGACTGCCTGCTCTGTTGATCACTTTAAACCATGCTGTACTGTAGTCAGGTACATTGGACACAGCCCCTCCACTGTTAACATCCTGGGAACTTTTGAATTCCTACTTCCTAATTGTTCAGCATGGAAACCTTATAAGATCATCTGATCATAGTGACTCAATGTGTTATCCAAAAAACTCAAGTCTTTTGGATGTTTTAGTGGTTTCTTACTAAAAACTGCTGAGGTAAATTCAATGTGATCTGCTTGCCCTATGGTTCACCAATCCAGAAAATTTGGATACAGCCTTCCGATCAAGAACTGACACTTAGAGCAGAAAATTCTTTGAAAACAAATCTTAACATTTATTGATTTTTAACATTAATACAATAAAAATCAAGAGCTGAAAATATTTTATCACAAAAATTATTCCCTATCTGTGACAGTAAGCATAATGCCAAGTGAGTTACATGGAATGCTGCTCTTCTATGGTACACAATGCTCACCCTATTCCACAGTACAGCTATACACAATTAAAACAGTTAATATCTTAATTACTACAAAACTTCATTATCTAAACATTAAGCAAATGGTGATCAGGTATTTGTGGACTGGGTAGAGATGAGACCCTCACAAACATACATGCAACAGGAATCGCTCAACTTTTTTTAGAAACAGACTCCAATCACTCCTACTTACAAAACCTTAAAAATCCCTCTGATTCATCAAAGAAGGTCTTTCTGATCTGTCTAGGCAAAGGACCACTTTGCAGTTAAAGGTGTATACCAGGAACTTTGTTAGCCTGCTCACCCAAACCTAAAGCTCATCGATGCCTTACCAATGTCTTGGGTCTTTTCCTTCTCTTCTTTCTGCTCTGTCCTTCTGATCTTCTTTCTGCTCCTTCTCCTTCTTCTGTTCTAGTTTCTGCCACTGTCCACTGTGCTGGTGCTGAAGCTGATGCTCCCCAGCTGCCTGGAGATCTCAGTTTAATGACATTGTTGACACTCCACATGTTACTTCTGTTTCCTTGAGCTATTTATAGGCTGGCAGGAGGTGGGAGGGGAGGATGTGAGGGAATGTCAGTTTACAAGGGGAGAGGAGCGATGTAAGGGAGTGTAAGGGTTGTTAAGGTAGAATGAAGAGAGGCTAAATAGGGATTGTTAAGTTGGAATGCAGAGGGGCAATGTTGCAAGGTGACGTAAGGGACATGGATGGGATACCCTTTAAAAGGACATGTGGGGGCAAAATTACTGATCAGTTACTCAAATGCTGAATTTGCCTATTATTAATTTTCATTTATACCTTACCACTAACTACTGTGTTTGCATAACAGTGTTTTAAGTACTCTTATCATCTACAAGTGGCTAGTGGCTTTGCTGCTGCCTGACAAGAATTTAAAACCCTTTCTGAGGCTTTTCTGTCAATTTTTCCTCTGCTTTTTATTTATCAGTTCTAAACATTTTGGGACAAAAATATCTGGTTACAAACGTCCCAAATGAATGGCAGTTTGTAGTACACAGCAGGTGGTGGATCTTACTGAAAAAAAGCCAAGGAGTCCTGTCGCACTTAGATTGACAGATTTGTTTTTCACATGAGCTTTGTGGGAGAAAATCTCACTTCGTCAGATGCTTTGAAGATGGGGGAACTTATAGAACGGAATGAAAATAAATGTAAGGGAGTGTAAAACATGGAATAGGATCATACAATAACAGCAATCACAGCAGTTGTTAAGGTTCAAACCCTCTTTGCTGGACTAGACTAACACTGGCTGCCCCTTTGGAACTTGGATCTTACTGGTCTGTGGGGAGAAGAGTCTGGGTAGGCACAGATCTGACCCAACCAGAGAAACATATATATGTACCAGAAGATTATGCAGGGCCCTGTGGCTGGCACGTTACTTGGCTGGTGAAGTCAAACAGTCTACATGGCCTTAGGTGGGGACTATGGTGGTTCTGGTTCTGTACAACAGGCATTCTGCTTCTGCAGTGAGCTGCTTACCGGTCTCAGTAGTGATCCCACCACTACTCCCAAGGCATCATGGATTCCTGAGGTGAGCTTTCCCACAAAAGCTCATGTGATAAAGAAACTTGTTAGTCTTTAAAAGTGCCACAGGATTCCTTGTTTCACATGATAAGATTCTGCATCTTGAAGGAGCAATGAAACATGTTGAGCCATCTGTTGAGCATTGAGAGAAACAGCTCAAGACTAAAACAAACAAACAAGGAGTCCTGTGGCACTTAAAAACTAACAAATATATTTGTTGCATGAGCTTTTGTAGGAGAAAATCCCAAAACACCTCCCTATTTCCCTTCCCCTAAACATTCCAGGAGGCAGGTGGTGGAAAATACAGCATTCCTTGCACTCAGCCTGAAAGGGGAAAGGGATGCAAAGAACGAAAGACAGCTAATCAAGGACCTTTGATGGGCAAGACTACTGTGTTTCCACATACAAGCTGACTTGATTTCTCCCCTTCCAGTTCTGTTGTACCATTTGTCCAAGGTTAATGTCTTTCTGTGGTTTCCTTTGTTCCTTTATGAATTTAAATCAATGTTTTGAGATTGAAATAGTTTTTATTTATTAAAAGCAGGGATGATAGAGGAGGGGGAGCTCCAGAGGAACTGATGCAATGGAAGGGATGGTAGGGGAGTCCATCACAGATAAGTAGTTCACATCAATGTAGGTCATTACTGAATGGGTTTTCAATGCATCTCAGAGAAGCAGTGCTCCTGAATAGACTCTTCTTATTTCCCTAGTATCTGGCTGCTCAAAATTAGCTGACAGTTTATCTGCTTCCACTTCCCACCCCTCTGGAAAACTTTTCTCTGTTTGCTTCATCTGTATTGTGGAGCACATAGTAGTGTAGGCAATGATAACAATAGGGGTATTGCTTTCCCTGAGGTCTGACCTAGCAAGTACACTAGGTCAGTGACTCTAAATGTGCAAAGACACATTCCCCCACCATCATTTACTTGTTTGGTCTACTGTGGAACTGCTCCTTACTGCTATCAGTATGTCTTTTGTATGGCCTTAGGAGCCACACGAGCAAGGAGTAGGCCATTTCCTGGGATCACTATTGGCATTTCAGTGTCACCAGAAAGTATTTTAAAATCTGGAAAGAAAGTGTCTGTTTGCAGCTTTTTAAACAGACCTGCATTCTTTTGTGACCATAGCATGCTGATGTCAATGAAACACCCCATGTGATCCAACCGTGCTTGTAACACCATTTAAAAGCATCCCTTTCTTTTTCTGTAGTATTTGGCAAGGTGGCCTGGTGCCAAGATAGGGATATGCAAGCAATCTGTAACCCCAGCACAGCGAAACCGTCCACTGTGTCATGCACATTGCCCAGAAACCCTACTCTTCTTAGTAGAAGTCAGTAAATGGCCCTGCACAGTTGGGTCACAACAGTTCCCGCTGTGGATTTACCAACTCCAGATTGATTCCTCCCTGGCCAGTAGCAATCTTTTAGTGTTAGCTTCTGTACATTTTTTACCACTCGCTTCTCTGCTGACAGTACAGGCACATCTACACAGCACTTTTATTTCGAAATAACACTCGTTATTTTGAAATAAAAGGAATTAGGTCTACATGACGTTTTCTTATTTTGAAAGGACGGACCTCGTCCTTTCGAAATAAGAATCGTCATTTCGAAAAAGTAAAACCTGCCCCCCCCTCGAAACGGCTGTTATTTCAGAAGGAATATTTCGAAATAAAGCTGTTCTTTCGAAACAACACTGTGTAGACCTGTTGTTTCGAAAGAGCTGTTTCGAAAGAACAGGTCCAAACAGCTTTATTTCGAAATATCCCTTCCGAAATAACAGCTATTGGGATTTCAGGCTTTCCCTTAATTCGAATTAACATTTTGTTAATTCGAATTAACTTATTTCGAAATAAGGATTTTATTTCAAAATAACTCATTTCGAAATCTTTATTTCAAAATTAACCATGTGTGTGTAGACATAGCCTACAAGTCTCATTTTACTGTTGCTGTGCTTCAGAGCTGGGTAAAGATTTGCACACAGTTCCCAGAAAGTGGTCAGCATTTGAAAGTTCTGCAGATTCTGCTCATCATCTCATAATTTCATAACAATGCTATCCCACCACTCATTGCTTGTTTCCCAGGACCAGAAATGGTGCTGCACTATGTTCAGCATCTGCATAGTTTCCAGCAACATCTGGGAATTGTTTCATTCTGTGGCCTGCAGCAGGAATGCTTGAAGGACATTGCAGTGTTCTGTACAGCAGCTCCTGTCTTGACTCTGGAAAGACTACAGGATAAGGTGTGAGGTGTTTGTAAAGCTCACAAGAGTGCACAGCTGACCGGGCTGCATGTTTCTCAGGCTATAGTGCTTGCATGGTTATGCCAGGCTTTTGAAAAAAGACACAAAATGTGTGGCATGTTAGCCATTGAAATCTGGTGAGGGAGGGAGGGAGGAAGGAAGGTAACTGCATCAGGGGAAATAGAAGCCATGCTCCCATTCTCCCTTCCCTGCCCCCAGCAACACTGTTTTGGTCCTGTAAGGCACTGCAAGCCCTTCCTAAAAGCCACTAAAATTAGTTGCACTGTGGGATAGCTAGTGTTCAGTTCTCTGCATTGATGCAAGTGCTATAAATGAGGACACAATGAACCAACAAAATGAACATTGTGAGGATACTGCCAACCAACTTAATTTCAGTCAGCATCCAGCCACCGATTGTAATCAAGTCAATTTAACTTTCTCTTGTAGACATGCATTTAGTCACATGAATGCACAGCTGTGGACTTAATTTTTTAAAGATTTACATCTGTGCTTCATTTTATTTGCTGTGATTAGTCCCATTGACTTGACTTTACACCCACTGAGTAGTTCTATTTAAGTGCATAGGTCTCTGCAGAATCAAGGCCCATTTTGAGAAGAGATCAAGTTCCAAAGAGGTAGCTGTGTTAGTCTAGTCCAGCAAAACAAACAAACAAATCTGGTGATACTTTTAAAGAATAACAAATTTATTTATCACATGAACTTTGGTGGGAGAAAATCCCATTTTGTCAGATGCTTGAAGATGACTCCCATTCTGTAAGCTCCCCATCGTCAAGGGTTTGATGAAGTGGGATTTTCTTCCACCAAAGCTCATGTGATAAATAAATTTGTTAGTCTTTAAAAGTGCCACCAGACTCCTTGTTTGTTTTTTGGGAAGACATGTCTCTTGTGCTGCTAAATATACCAAGGTGCTTATTCATACTTTCCTGATTTCAGTAAATTAATAAGACACAAGCACTGCTAAGTCAAGCTTCAGTTTAGACATGGTAAACATCAGGTGTTTGATACTGAATCTGTAAATTTTAAATCTAGTTTTAACAAAGAATTGGCTTTATTTTCTATTTTTTCAGGAAATCTGTTTAACATGTGGTCTTTCAGTTTAAGACTTTCTCTAAGACACACAAACCATGTGTGCAGTAGTTATAGAATCATAGGATTGGAAGGGACCTCATGAGGTCATCTAGTCCAGCTCCCTGCTAAAAGCAGGACCACTCCCACTAAATCATCCCAGCTAGGCTTTTGTCTGACCGGGCCTTAAATGTTTCCAAAGTTGGAGATTGCACCACCTCCCTAGGTAACCCATTCCAATGCTTCACCACCCTCCTAGTGAGGAGGCTTTTTCCTAATATTTAACCTCGACTGCCCCAGCTGCAGCTTGAAACCATTGCTTCTTTTTCTGTCCTCTGTTACTACTGAGAACAGTCTAGCTCCCTTCTCTTTGGAGCATCCCTTCAAGTAGTTCAGTCTTCTCTTCTGTAGACTAAATAAGCCTAGTTCCTTCAGTCTCTCCACATAAAACATGTGTCCCAACCCGCTAATCATTTTCGTTGCCCTCCGCTGGACCCTAATTTGTCAACATCTCTTCTGTAGTGTGGAGTCCAAAACTGGACACTGTATTCCAGATATGTCCTTACTAGTGCTGAATAGAACAGAATAATCACATGCCTCAATCTGCTGGCAACAATCCTTCTGATGCAGCCCAATATGACATTGGCCTTTTTGGCAACAAGAGCACATTGTTGACTCCTATCAAGCTTCCCATCCACCATAACGCCCAGATCCTTTTCTACAGTGCTGCCACTTAGCCAATCAGTCCCCAGCCTATAGCAGTACATGGGATTTTTCCATCTTAAGTGAAAGACTTTGCACTTTTCCTCGTTGAACCTCATGTCATTTCGTTTGGTTCAATGCTCCAATTTATCTAGGTCTCCCTGAATCCTATCCCTGCCCTCCAGCATGTTTACCATTCCCCACCCCTGCCAGCTTGCTATTGTTTGTGAATGTACTGAACGTGCAATCTATCCCATCATCTAGATCATGAATGAAGACGTTGAACAGAACTGGCCCCAGGACCGACCTCTGGGGCACTCTACTTGTTACTGGCTGCCAATTAGACATCGAGCCATTGATCCCTACCCACTGAGCCCGATCTAGCCAGCTTTCTATCTGCCTAATGGTCCATTCATCCAAACCATACTTCCTGAACTTGCTGAGAAAGATGCTGTGAGAAATTGTATCAAAAGTTTTGCTAAAGTCGAGATATAGCACGACAGCTATTCCTGTGTCCATAGGAGGCAGTCAGATCAGTCAAGCATGATTTGCCATTGGTGAATCCATGCTGACTGATCCAGATCACTCTATTTTCCTCCAAGTGTTTCAGAATGGATTCTTTGAGGACCTGCTCCATGACTTTTCCAGGGATTGAGGTGAGGCTCATTGGTCTGTAGTTCCCTGGGTCGTCGTCCTTCCCTTTCTTGAAGACAGGTACTGTATTTGCCTTTTTCCAATCACCTGGGACCTCCCCTGTTCCCTACGAGTTTTCAAAGATAATGGCAAGGAGCTCTGCAGTCCCATCGACCAGCTCCCTCAGCATCTTCAGATGCAGTTCGTCTGGCCACATAACTTGTGCACATCCCACTTCTGTAAGAAGTGCCTAACCTGACCTTTCTTTACCAAGGGCTGGTTCCCTTCTCTCCATTCTGAGTTACCCAGTGTAGTAACCTGGGAGCTCATCCTACCTGTGAAGATTGAGGTAAAAATGTGTTGAGTACTTCAGCCTTTTCTGCTTTGATTTTAAAAATGATTCAGCACTGTTTACTAATAGTGATAGGATTAATTTTTATTAAAAGTCTGATAGTCTTCAGTGCTGAAGTTTTTTTTTAGAGCCTTATTCAAAATATTTTTCAGTCTTTACATTATTGGAAACATATTTAGCCTACATTGTACAGGTAAAGCTGTACATATCATTTGCTTTTAAAATATTTTATCATCTAAATTTTGTTTCTGAGGCAAAAGAAGAGTTATTTGAGGAATAGCCATGCAACAAAAATTTGTGGTCAGCACCTTAAGTGAAGTGACAACTTCTGGAAATCAATTTGGCTTAACTCGTTGCATTTAGCTTAAGTAAGGTTGTGCAGTAGTGATCAAACGCTTTAAAAATAAGACTATATCTGCTAGTTTGAGACCATATGATTTCTTCTTCCTAAAATTACTGGTTTGTGCAGCTAAAATATCCTGGGCCTTTTAGTAAAGATAAGAAACTTAATGAAACTAGTTTTAGGAAGGAATTGCAGTTTCTTAGCAGCACAGAAAAAGATGAAACATTTTCTCCTATTAGTGACATGTCTTTCCCCCCTCCAGTGAGGAGCTCTATTAAATGCCTCAGCAGATGGAATGATGACTGAAATGTAAACTGCAGTAATTAGTTATTTTGACATGATATGACAGTCCCTTGCAATTTTTCTTAATATCAGTTTTAATAAGAACAACAAAATCAATTCACCTGGGGTTTTCCATGTGTATGACTGCCTTGTTCATAATTATATAACAGATGCTTTAATTTAAGCATCTTTTAAAACTATAGTATATTTCAAGGTACTGCTTCTGATTCTCTCTGACATGTTACACTTAAGAAAATCAGTGTTTTGCAGATGGATGTGTCTGACTTCAAATTAAGAGTCATGTCGTATTTATTGCACCATTCTGAAATAGTTGAGGATCATTAGTCAAGAATCATGGAAAAACATAGCATTAGAAAAAGACTTCCTCACCCCTTTTGTTGACTTCTGTCCTGAAGTGTAAGGGTTCATAGTCCTTATTTTTAAAAATGTGTTTCTGTTCTTTACAGTGTAACAGGGATTGAGCTTGGTAAGGTCTTGAACAATCAGAGCTCTTAAGTTGGAAGCCTAATGTGGTTACTGTTGTCAAAAAAAATCAAAACAGGCAAGGAGTCCTGTAGCACTTGAAGACTAATACATTTATTTATTAAATATATTTATTTGTTAGTCTTGTTTGTTTTGCTGAACTGGACTAACATGGCTGCCCCTTTGGAGCTTTGCAACGTGAAAGAAAATTAAAGGCAGTATTAAACTGCTTATTTTAAGAAGCAGTTTCACAGGTAAAAGACCTCCTCCTTTGCTTCTCTGTTTTGAACAGGTAACTTATCTTTTGGGGAGTAGCAATGTTGATGTGTGACCAGAAGACTCAGTGTCCATCCATTTCAATTTTGTTTACCTTTCACATTTACCTTATTTTCTTTCTTCCCCACCCTATGAAAATATCTTACCATATGTCCCTTAATTGGTCATAATGTCCTCTTCTTGCACTTGATACTTTCATGAACTCAGTCCTGAACTGCAGCAAAATGACAATCCAACTCAAGGGAAGTTGTGCAGAGGTCCACATGATTGATTTCTATAGATTCCCACCTTCCTGTATGTGACCCCTTGTGCACATGGCTGTCACTCATCCCAGAATAGTCTATTTACAAATTTGCAATCATATGCTTTCTGCTACTTCATCCTGGACATCCAGATCTGGGCCCTGCCTACTGTGTAAAACAGCTATTGCTGAGTCTCTTATGAGTATGAAAAAGCTAGTTACGTTGTAAATTCCACACCCCAAACACAAAACAACTGAACTTAGATTAGTTTCAGTGTTGTCCTACATAATGAAACCTGTTGGGAATTTACAGGCCAAGCTGTTTCTGAGATGTGTTAATGATTCAAAAAATGTTAGGAGACTCTTTCAAAAGTCTGATTTGACTGCATATTTTAGTCCTAGTGTTTTCCTCAGAGCTTTGTCTGACTTGTCTCAAACTGACCAAGAAAATTTTGTGCAAGGCCAAGATGTAGCGCATAAAATTTCAGTGGAATTTTTTTTTTTTTTTGGAAGGTGTGGGGGATTGCAAAGTAAGGTTAAGGTGGTGCTATAGCAAGTTTTCAAAATTGTGTTTATAAAAGGAAATTACTCAGCTGTGAGAAGACTAACATCTCTTAATACAAGCCAACAAGCTTCTCCCCCCCCCCCCTTTTCTTGAGTAAGAGTGGATGGCATTGACTGATCTGCTGCTCTTTAAACAATGAGTAGCTTCTTTATGTTTTTCTTCCTATCAGGTAAGCGAGTTAATTTGCATGCAGACATAGTATATTTCATTTTCCACCTCTCAGGTCATTAACCTAATCTCACAGTTATCCTGGGGAAAACATAGTATTTATATAGATGAATGTTAGTGTCAAGAGATACTTCTGCATTTTCTTAACAAGCCTGTTCTTTATATGATGGAAGAAGTCCATGGTGCAAGTAACCTGGAGTGAAAAGATGGTTTATTCATTTTAAAAAATTGCCCCACTCTCTTTTCAAAATGTGGAGGTGAGGGGATCAGATCAAACTCTTGAATAGGATATTTACTAGACAATCTCTTTGATTGTAGCCCTAAGTACCACTTGAATTGTCACCGGGCATTCATGTCTTGTTCTCATGGGCTAACACTGTTGCTGCAAGTAGGCCTCCTCATTAGAGATGCAGAAGTTGTTGATCCTATGGTGATGGGTCTTGGTTCATTCATGAGGATCTAACTGTAGTGTTATATCACATCATCTTCTGGGAAAAACATGGCCATAGGATTTTTTGAGCCTCAAATGTAAAAATAGTACCTGTACTATTCACCACAAAACCTTTTCTATGGCTTAGGAACCACTGGTGGCAGTGGTGGTCATTATTTCACAGGGCAAGTTAGAGAGGACTATTAGTCAAACCTTCCATCCCCTGGTCTCCTGGGGGCGCTGCTTCTTCCCAAGCAGAGCTAATGTTTTTAGACTTGCGTGTCCCCAGCATTTTCCTTCTGCTGACCCGGAGTAGTGGGGGATGGCAAAAGGGAGAGCACCATTATAATCAGTGATGCCCTCTGCCCCATAATCTAAACTTTTTTTGTTGAATTGGGAGGCTGTTGGGTGTGGGGGTCATTGAAAAGGGGAATAACTGGATAGAGGCCTTAGTGGCATCTTCCCTGCCCCACACTATGAAGATGTCTGACCATGCATTCCTTAATTGATCTTAATGTCCTCTTCTTGCACTTGATACCTGCATGAACTCAGTCCTGAACAGCAAAATGACAATCCAACTCAAGGAAATGAGTTGTGAAAATTTCCTCCTCCTCTTGAGAGAATTTTGGGGATAGTGTTGTCATTTTTAAATAATAATATAGCTAAAGAGGGGTGATTGGGGGTAGATTGTGTAAGATTACATAATATTTTTAAGTAGCCAGCATATTTAAATAGACAACACTTTTAATCTCTAAACCATAATTAAAAATGTTCAAATGATTCAGAAACATCAAACTGTGCAATGTTAGCCTATATGACAGTGTGAGATGATTATTTATACCCCTGTCTTCCCTGGCCATTTCCCTCTTACTTTCTGTTATGCCCATCGTCTAGGTTTGTCTATCAACTGTAATTTCTTCAGGGCAGAGGCTATATCTGTGTTTACACAGCACCTAATGCAATGGAGTCCAATCCTAATCTACTATACCAGGGATGGCCAAATTTATGGAACTCAAGAGCCACAGAAGTTGATTATTAAACCTTTGAGAGCTGCAATGAGGCATATAGCCATATTTTACCAACTCCAAAATAAGTAAGTTTAAATTCATTGCACACTTTAATTTTATTGTGAAAAGAGGGCAAATATTGATCCTACTAATGTCAGACTCTATAATTACTTAAGGTTACCATGAAAACTAAGCCTACATGAACAGTAAAAACTTAGCTTCTCCCGGCCCTCTCTGACCATGCCGCTTCTCTCTGCCCTCTCTGACCATGACGCCACTTGTCCCTGTTGTACTGATGCCCTCCCTACCTCCCAGGCGCTGATGCTGACTCCCCAGGGCTGACCTCCCCCCCCCCCTCCCCCCGCTTTACCTAGCTGCTCCCATGGTTAGACATGGGCTGGAGCTTGCTCCTCTTGCTTTAGGTCCTGCCAAGGCTGAGCATCCAATATGGCTGCTCCAGCAGCTAGACACAGGTTGGGGCTCCCCCCTGAGCATGCTCAAGGCAGTAGATTTAAAACTCCTAGGCTGGGGCTGCTTTCCTCTGGCTTTCTTCTGGGAGCCACGCTTTTTCATTCAAGAGCCGCATGTGGCTCCCGAGCTGCAGTTTGGCCACGTCTGTACTATACTAATCAGGGGTAGCCAGACTTACACCCTTAACACCCTACTCCTCACTGGGCAAAATCTTCTAGCCCCACTACTCTCTCGCAGAATAGAAGCTCCAAGCTCTCCACCCCAGTCTGGTTGGCAAAGAATTGGATGCAAAGGGCATAAGGGACTCCACTAGCCACAGTTTATTGTAGAAGAGCTGTATTTTTGCGGGGGAGTACTTGTCCAAAGCTTTAGAAGTAACAAATACATTATTAAACAAATAACATGCAACTTTGGAAGTAAGACAAGAATCCACTCTCATCATATGAAACTACCCGAATCTTTTGAAGTTGCTCATCAGAAATCATTAGTTGCTTCAGGGTGTTTGTCCATGCATAGCATTTTTCCTCACAGCTGTTGAAAGTGGTGCAATCTGACTCAGACTGGCATCAGTACAACTGAACATTGAAGTGGTTTCCTATAAATGTCTCTTGATCTTTATTAGTGCCAACTATTCCCATCACCATTTTACTGAATTGAAATGTGATTAATGTTTTTGAATTGCTTATAATGTTCAAGCCTATAGAGGATGGAGATTTACTTGGTCAGTGCCACCTGTGTAAGTAGATTGCAGGAGCATGCTATTTGTCATATTCATTTGTCACTCAGTATAAAGAAATGTGCAAAATGAAAAAAAGAATGGTTTATTATTGGGTAACAACTTTTCTACATTCTACTTTCTCTAAAACTGTGGAGAAATAAGTTAAGTGGAAAGTTGCTCTTACACAGTTTTTCTATTCTTGAGGGCAAGGTGTTGAAATAAACCCATTAATTTATCAATAATAAGCAATCTTGAGCAGGTGGAAAAGACAAAAATCAAGGAGTGAATAGTTCAAAGCCCTTGGCATGAAACTTCTCCAACATGTTTGCATCAGTATGCAATGTTTTAAAACAGCATTTATGCTGCCACTTGCTAATGAGCATTAGACAGTGAGCAATAGATCCAGCCTGATGCAAATATGTTCTGTCTTTTTCTTTTGTCCCTGTTTCTTTTGTGATCCATTGCCTCTCCCTTATTTTCTTCGTAAGTATTGCAGTTATCACTAGTCTGATTTCATCATTTCGTTATTCCAGTTATGTCTACTATTTTCAGAGAAATCAAAATTTGAACTTAGATTTGAGTTACTTCCTCCATCTACAGGTAATGCCTGTGACTTGCAGCTCTTTCTCGAGTACTGCCTTAGTACCTTGCTCTTACATTTAATGTCACTGGATGCAGTTTGAGATTTATATGGATCAAGATATGCAACTGAGGGAATATCAACTTTGAGCTGTCTTCGCATCTTATATCAGTTATGGTGTGCTATAGCATAATGAAATTCACAGACTTTAGCAAAATTATTTTTCTTTCCAATATTTCTGAAAATAAGCAAAAAACTTAGTTATTCTGACTTTCTTTAATGCTTAAATTTTTCCTTGACTTTCAGTACTGGCAAACAATTTCCAGTACCTGCTGTTTATGAAGGACTAAATCAGAAAGTTGTGATCTCAAGACAACATTTCAACTAGCCACCTGTAGAATAGAAAAGAACAGACAGACTGTAATGTACAAGAGAAGACTTTAGTTGGTGAAGCTACTTGGTAACCAGGGATAAGGAAAGGCTGCCACGATATGTCATGGAGTAGAGCCAGATTATCAATTAAAAACCAAAATATTAATATTATTAGCTGTTAAAAACAAAAATATTGTTATGTTCAGTGACTTTACAGTTGAGAAGAAGAGTTGAGTATGAAACCCTGAACGTGCCTGTAGTGGAGTGCCTTTTTACTGTGGAAGACTTTTCAGAAAATCATGGAGGATATAAGTGCAGGCTAACAACTGAAGTATCTCTGGTTCATGGTGCTTTTGTCTGGATTCAGACTTCAAATTCTTAAACTTGTCCAAACAAATCAACAGTTCTCAGTTAGGACTGATCAAAACATGGACTTTTGTCCTATAGGACATTTCAGTATTTATTTTTGGCCTGAAGCAGGACAAAAAGTTGAAATGCCAAAGCTTTTCACAGCACTAATTGATTTGGAAATATTGTAATATTTCATTTTGACACTTTTGATTGAAACAAACTTTGTGACATTCCTCAGTCAAAATGTTTTCATTTGACTGATCAGTCCTTTGGTACTTATCTGCATCCTCCTGAGCCCCAGTGCCTCATTAAAATTGCAATTTGAATACCTCATGCTCCATGGGCAATGTTCCCTGGGAAACATCTAATATCTTGCACTTTAGTCTCTCCTCTGGCTTAGTTTCCAGTATGTCATCAGAGCTGTAGTACAATTGGGAAGCCCACCCCACTGGAGAAAATAGGACATGACTAACTGCAGCTGTCAATCCTATAAGGCATCATGACAGATCAGGTAGAATTAGAGATTATTTGTGAACTGAGGTGGAACAAATGTTTTGTCTAGATTTTCCTAACAATAGCTGACTTTTTTTTCTTCCCAGAATTGATGTTTTCCATCAGAAAATTTTGTAGAAACCACATTTTCCATGAAATATAATTTTGATATAAAACTTTCAACCAAGTCTACTCAATTTTGTAAATGTAGGTAAGTGCTTAATAAATGTGAACATAATAGAGAAGCACATAAACAGAGAATGTGGGTAGGTGTAGCTCTAACATATATGTGCATGTATGCTATGCCACTATTACATCATGAGGGTTTATGGAAACATGTATAGTAACTTGCATTCAAAACAAACACATGTATGTATAGCCACTTATACTATGGTATCACTTTTAGCATTCGAAACTTCTGAGCATTCTCAAACAGCTGACATATGTCTTTAAATAAACACAAAAGAAATGTTTCCATTCGCTCCTTCTTCATCCTTTACCTAGAATATGGAATTCCCTCTCAGAAATACAAAAGTCCATTGGAATGCTAGTTAAAAGGGGGTGAAATCCAACTGAGGGACACTGCAGCGAACGGGCTAATGAGTGGGTTGCAGATGCAGCCCTCGTTAGCTTGGTGTTATAAAGTCTACCAGGAAGGAACAGAAAGTGGTGGCTGCCCAGCCAGAAGCAGAAAAGCCAAAGTGAGAAGGTAAGCTTCCTTTGGGCTTGTGACTGAGACTTTGAGGCCCCTCCAAGACTGTGTGAAGCTGGACCTGGTGCAAATAGCTGGTAGTGGGCAGCACACTTTTTAAATGAAGAGCACTGGTGTGAACACACAAAAGAGGTCTCTGCGTGGTATTTGGGAGCAGAGGTTTGGAGCAGTAGGGGACTGTGGGTGTAAAACTGCTAGAGGGAGGCAGTAGACTTCAGATGTCTCGATGCCTTGGCCAGGGAAAGACCTTCTTTACTCCCAGGGAAACTATGAAGTTGCCACTGATGTACTTTAACGCAATTCTGAACCCATCATTTGCCACTGCAGTCTCTCTAGTAATATGGTGAAATGCACAATTGTGAAGACATACTTTGAAGTTTCAAAATTTCTCAAATCAATTTGCTTAGAATAAATCTTTGAAGGGAAAGTAAGGTAATCCAGCAGGATAAAGGAAAGCCATTTACATATGTTTGCACAGTTTTATTAATAGCTTTTTGAAGATCTGAAATGTCATTTGTAGAAAGTTATAATTTCTACATTTTGTGTATTTATGCATTAATAACATTCTTAAAACAGATTTTGCCACTGTTTCTCCCATTACTCTTTGTTCTGCATGATTTTGTTCACTCAGAAAGCCTTTCATTGGCTTTACACTATTAAGTGTATTTACACTATTAAGCTGAGAGACAGAGAGAGATATCATACATGTGCATGTGTGTGTAAATTACCAGGACTGATTCTAATCACAGTTTAAGCAGATATAAGCCCACAGCAAAACTGTCAACAGAAAGGAGCCTTACTAATGAATGGTTTTAAGCATTCATATAGAAGCTGAAAGAAACTGTGCCATGAATCTTATTTCTGGAAGCATAACCAAAGACCTGTTTTCCGTCTTGTCACTAGTGTTCAGTATACCTGATGGAATTTGTGCCAAAATTTGGCATGTACACTAACCTTTACTGAAGTCTTAGTTCAGAAAATTATAATACTGGAATCTTATCAAACCAGAGAAAATTAGTACTGTGGAGCAGTGGAAGAGAACATACATTTTACCCTGCTCTCTTGTAATTTGTCTGATCTTTGGGGGGGAAAAAAAAAAAAAAAAAACTTTGTCTGTAGAGATATGTATTTCCCATAAGTCACCTTAATGCAAACAGTGAAAGCAGCTCTTTTGTGTAAAGCAGATTTAATTTTAATTGCTTTTGATAAGGACTCCATTTATGCTTTCAAGAATGTAATAGAACAACCTCAGTCATAATTTTTAGACATGTGGTTCCAATAATACATAATACATACATTCTTTCATTCCTGGTGAAAAAGGAAAAGAACAGAGCATGGTGTCTTGTAGTGGTCATATTTTTTCCATTTAAATAGTGTATGAAATTGACAAGATGTGTATTTTTAGCCGTAAGTAAAGGAAGTGTATTGCATGTACAATTCTGACTCAGTTAACAGCACAAAAATACTTATTTAACTATCCCCAAACAACTACTCTTTCTTTTTCCCGGGTACTTTGTAAAAAGATATGGGAGAATGACAGATTTCTTGTTCTTTTATTTTGTACTTGGGTCTGATTAGTAGTTTCTTGAAATGCAGTATCATAGGCTTATATGATCGCAAAGGCCTTTACAAGATCCATTTAACTTTCTTTGGATGGTTACCTTTTTTCAGTCTATTCTCCATATGAACAAAAATTCTACAAAAAAATACGTGTGTGTGTGTGTGCAGTGAATTACATGAACTTTTTTTCCTAAAGAAGCGGAATGTCCCATGCTTCTTGAAGACTTCATCCAAAACTTGCATAAACATGTCTATAAAGATACAAATAAGTAATGCAGAATTGCACTGGAGAATAAGAGATTCGAAAATGTGTTGCAGTGGTGACAGAGCCCAGCACAGTGGGTCCTAGTTCATGACCTGGGTGTCTATGCACTATGGTAATACAAATGATAATTAAAAGGTTGCTAATCCAAATTAGTGCGTCTTGGGGCAGCACCTGGCTAATAGTAGAATATTCTCTTCTCCAGGAGGCCTTAACGGATGATGTCCATGCACTTTTACTTACCCATCTCTTTTGAAAGATAGTATGTACAATTTTATTTTTTCATCTGAATTAATCTCAATTATTTGGTTGGAACCTGCAGACCTGAATCCTCTTCCTTTTTGTTCAAACATGCTCAGTGCATTCTATAGGGTAAGGAGGGTCTGAATGCCTAGTAATTTTCTAAGTAAAAGTACCAAAAGAAAACAGAAAATTATCAACAATGATGAAGCAATGATTAGATTAAATTAATAAATTATTTCTCATTTGACTAGCTGAGAAATAACAAATCAAAAGATGTATTTATTACTTTTGGTTATTGATAAGTTTAAAATAATCCAGATAAAATTTATTGAAGATTCTTTTTTCCTATATGCTAAAGGATGCCCAAAAAGAAACAATTGAAATCAACTTTGAAATAAAGATAACACTATTTAAGTAATTAAAAATGAGAAAAGAAACCAACAAACAATCAGGATTATGCAAATAAGTTATATCAGGTTAAAAGAAAAGTGAATAAAATAAGTTATAAAATGCATTAAATAAAATAATGATAAAATGCATTAATATTAAACATTAATTTCTAATTAAGTATGATATTCTAAATCTTTATACAAATCACAACAAAATTTGATTTAACTATGTTAGAACTAGTATAATAAATGGGTAAAATTCAAAAAGCCGTAAAATCAACAATCATGCTATGCTATGCAAGGCCTTAAACATATCAGAGTATCTGTCTCTGAGACAGGAAAATCATTAAGAATAGTTAACAATTCAAGGACAAAATTGTGTAATATCAAATAAGGTAAATTCAATACAAGTAAACTAGTTTACAGCACTAACTTACCTTAATATCAACAATATTTTAAATTGACAAAAAATAATTGTAATAAAAACTGGTAAACTAAATGTGCTAGTATATTTGAAAATATTACCTATTCAAACAAGATTAAGAACAAAAACTAGTAATTCTTCTCTGTTCTCTTCAGAATATAGAATTCTAGTATTAATCATAGTTCATAGGGCAGATTTAGTCATATGACTGGTAAAGTTCAAAACAGAGCAATGTTTATATACACATACCTAGCTGAAGTGTGTTACTAAGACGACATGGAAAGCAAAAATACAATAACCGCATACAGCATAATTGTAATTATCACACTGCATAAAGAACAATCTGTCATTGGGTTGGTGGATTAACAGGTCTACAGTACAGACCTATGGCTTGTACCCAACCTAACAAACCACCCCCCCATGTAGCTAGTGCTATCCAAACCATTCCCATCGTCACAACTACCGCCTCGCCGGGAGGTAGCTTAACTATACCAATGGGAGACACTTTCCCATTGTATAGTAGCGTCTTCACTAAAGCGCTGCAAGATTACAGATGTTGTACTGTAGTGTATGTGAAGACAAGCTCTGAGTCCCAAAGCACAAGTTCATTGACTTCTGCTATGGGGCTAAAAAAATAGCAATGTAGACATTTGAGTTCAGGCTGGAACCTTGGCTCTTAGACCCTTTCCTCTTCACAAGGTGTAAGATCTGAGACTCTAGCTCAAGCCCAAACATCTACGCTGCTGTTTTTAGTCTCACCACTTGAGCCCCACAGACCCAAATGAATTGGCCCAGCATCAGAAAACAGGCGCTGTAGAGACATACCCTAAGCACAGCATACATACGTAAGTTATCATGCACAAAAATGAAAATGAAGCTCGTTTGAAGTGAGAGACAGAATGTGTTATCTAGCATTGTAGTTAAAAATACCCAACACAAAATCAATATTAAATGTAAGTGTTCTGAGGTTTACTGCACACACAAGTAAAGAGTAAAGTGAGATTGTGAAGTCAAAAGATAGCTTTTCTCACTCTCAGACACAATTTATTGTGTCATCTGACAAGACTTCGCTCAGCAGCAGGTAGGGATGAGCACAAGGGGAGGTAGGGAAGGACACAAATTACCCAATCAGAAGGGACACAGAACTCCTCTGGCTGGGGCAGGAGATGACAACTCCTCCAGCCCTGGGGGAAGAAGGAGGAAGCCAGCTCCTCTGGCTGCAGGCAGGTGGATGCAGGGAAGCAAGCTCTTCCAGCACAGAGGGAGATAGGGGGCACAGAAAGCAGCCAAATTTTTATTCTTGTGTGCTCATCTGTGAGCAGGTGATTCTTTCTCATAGGCAAAGCAGCACAGCTGCAAGTCGGTGAGCATATCACATATATGGTGGAGAAGAAGCAATGATTTAAATTTAACTAAGTTGCTAGTTGTCAGCACTTAAGTGAGGAAATAAGTTTAAAGAAAACAACAATTGGGCATCAGACAATGACTTGTTACAAAGGTCTAACATAACGCAGTACAGTTCCAAATTTTTTAAAATATACAGCAAGACTATTATGACTTTGGGGTTAGTTTTTTAAGCAACCACCAACTAGCTCTTTAGAAGGCTGCCAACTCTCAGGTCATTCTTAATATACCAAAAGATGCAAATATTACTACTTTGTAATTACAGTGCTTTCTTAATGAAAAATAGATCATTGAATTTAGACACAAGTGTTCAGTTACAAAATATTAAGTTTTAAATCCTGTAACTCAGTCCAGTTATGGTTTTTAGAGTTCAAATCTTAAGGCTATTGTTAAAGCTCTGTTTCTTTCCTGCTTCTAACATAATCTTTCATGGTACTTACTTGGTATCAGGATATCTTAATAGTATATATAGAAGTTACATTTATTAATTTGGAATTTCAATTCCAGGATTCAGAACAGTGGTCTGGGTTTATTGATCAAGAAGCTCTAGAAAGACAGTATTTTTGCTTTCCAAAGCCAGATTCAGACTTCCTTCAAAGTACAGAAATTCCTTCATCTTAGCAGTAAATGATGACTTTTAAATCTTACTGTGTTTTAGAACAAACTAAGATTTATTTGATCTTTCCTTTAGTTGTCCAGAGGGACTTCTGTTGTGGCATGTCGTCTTGTTATCTTTGTTCGTGAAGAAAGCACTTCCTTTCCTATGGCTGTTTGTATTTGGTACTTTTGGACCTTTGCAGTTCCAAAACCCAGGTTCTTGTCTCTACAGGACTTAGTTAAACAAATCTTGATGGATAGAGAAACATCTCTGTGATTGGGATGCTTAGTGTTTAGATCCTCAGGACCTGCAGTGAAGATGGCATCTTTCAGATGAAGAAAATCTGAAATTTTGTGGAGAGAGAACAATGAACAGGTTTTTGTCACACTTTTTATGCAGCTTTTCTTTCAGTTGTATGGACAGGCTTGATCTATATATTTGGTGATTTTCCACTGGACCTTTTAATCCTGGGAAGGTAGTTCAATTTATTGAAGGTAAGAATTCATTTACTGGACAATTTATTTTAAATGTTTCTTACCTATCCAGTAGTTCACATTAAACCTTCACAAAAGTTTTTCTTCCAAGGTGCCACTTTATTTGAGGGAATCTTTAATTTTTATTTGGCTTTGCTAATTTAAAGAGAGACTGCTGCCAGGTCTCTCTGAGAGTCTTCTCATTTAGTCTTTCTTTGTTTCAAGAAGAGGAAAAAACTAAACAGCAGTCTTTCTTCTATTTGGTTATTTCAGATTTTATTCTTCTTCCTTCTTCACGTTACATTAATTTAGAGAGAGGTTTTATTCCTTTGTACTTCCAACTGCAGAAAGAAATTATTCCCAGTTTGATTCTAATTTGAAGACAATTTCCATATTTTAACTCCAAATACTTAGAATAGTCGACTTTATTTTAAGGATTATGCTAAATATTCAAAACATGAGCAACACAAGAGTGCTAATTCTTATTAACATCTTGTTATAAAACATTATAATTGCTACACTTAATCTTTATAAAAAAAAATTCCTAGGTTTACTGCTATATGTGCAAATGCTATTTTATATACAAAATAATGTGTTAAAAATATTTTCTCATACATATATGAAGTTATTATCTATATATTAACAAAGACTACTGTGTTACAGAAAACCTTGTCTGAACACCTTGCACTTTAACAGCAGTCTCATAAAATACAATTTGACCTTAAAATTTTATTGTTCCCTGGCTGTAATAATGTCATCAGCTATTATTCACATTACTTTTACAAATTAGGGAATGGTGTGAGGTTATTCTTTAAATTAACTGGTTCTCTTGCACATTGTTAAGAAGTGTGTTAGTTGTTCTGATGTGCTCATTAATATCTAGTTTGCTCAAAGATGATAAACATCCCCAAAAACAATTGTTGATATGTTTATTTTGGAGACACTCAGTTTGATGGTCTTACTTTTGTTGGCTAAACTTTAATTTTATAACTTTTTTTTATGGGAGACCTTAATTCTTTTAACAAAGAGGTATTTCTTGATGCAGAAAAAAATTGAATTGTAGCATTATTTGTGTATGTTTCTATGTCACTTAGTAGGAAATTAATTGAAACATCTGCTTTGATATGAAGTATATTTTGAGACCTTTTAGTGTGTTGTTTTTGACTTTTGAAGTGTTTTAGTTTAATCTAAACACAGAGGGGAGGGGAGAACAGGTCATTGTTTTAGTTTATGGGGGGGGCATTTTAATGTCTTTGTTTATTTCTTCCCTTACAACCATATAGTCTTCTTGAATGCGGGATAACATTCTGATATATAAAAAGGTCTTTTAGCTTCTGATCTAGGAAAGAGTAATGAAGGCATCTTATCTGAAGAAAATCTGCCTTAAAATCAGGCCTTCGTTAAGTTTTCATGCAAGAATTCCTAGTTCAGTTGTGAACAATTGTATTATCTGATAACCTCTAAGTAAAAGAATGTCAAAGTTGCTTATTCAAGAACTGAAAACAGGCCATTTGGACATTACTATGTAACATATCGTAGTAATGTAAGTTTGCACAAACTCAAAAATCAAACAAATAAAAATGCCAGTAAAGGGGATAGATTGGCAGTGGTGTGCAGAGCCTTTCATTTTTAGATCAGTATTTTGCTTGTGGACGAAATCAGTAGGGACTACAATAAGTTGCAAGCTAATGTTTCTTCAGTTGCATATGGGAAATACTTGCAGGCCTCTCCTCTTGTGTTCCATACTACAATGTATCTCAGCCTTTACTGAACCCGGAAACACCTAAAGGTCTTGATTAGTTCTGCAGAACACCAGCTGAAAACTTTCTCGAAAAAGCTGGTATGTACTGGTTATAATGTTGGTAGTGGCTGCAGCCTGTGCATTCCTGAGAAAATTACTCAGAAAACTGAATTTAAAACAATTTTAAGAGTATAACATGCATTTATTTCTTTAAAAAATGCATAATGATTGTGTATGCAACTTAAAACTGAAAAAGATATTACTCAAATTTTAATGGGAATTTTGGGGCTGAATGATCAAACAGAGTTCATGTGTTCTTGGAATAAGGGTCGTCAGAGAAAGTCTTACTGTGAAAGTTACATCCGAGCAACTTTGATGCTGGGAATAACAGTTGTAGGAACCTTAAAATACCCCAGCCACAGTAAAGGAGCAAGACAGCAGCAGATGCCAATGTGCAAGTGGAAGTTGTAGCTGTAGTATTTTAGATTTCCCAGGCATGCACTGGCTCACAGTGTTGTTCCCTCCACGCCATGGGGAGGTGTTGGAGTCTCATAGAATCATAGGGTTGGAAGGGACCTCATGAGGTCATCTAGTCCAACCACCTGCCAAAAAAAGCAGGACCGTTCCCACTAAATTATTCCAGCTATAGTTTTATCCAGCTGGGCCTTAAACATCTCCAAAGACGGAGATTCCACCACCTCCCTAGGTAGCCCATTCCAATGCTGTTGCAGAATACCTTCCCTCCATCTGCGGAGTCCTGGTGTTCTACAGAACACCAGTTGAGAAACAGTGCCCTAATACATAATGTTCATTTGATAAAACATGCCTCTATACCCATCTTCAAACATCTGATGAAGTGGGATTTTTCTCCCACAAAAGTTCATACAATAAATAAATTTGTTAGAATTTAGAAGTGCCACAGGACTCCTTGTTTGTTTTTACCTTTATTTCCGTCACTATTGGTAGATTTGGGTGATCCAAAGAGGTATTTTCTGGAGGCATCTGGTCTCAAATTCTAGTATGATTCTAGCAAATCACTCCTTGGCAGAGACTCTTTCCTTTCTTTTCCCTTTATTGGTGTCTGCTCTTCTTTGGCTCTGTGTGTGTGTGTTAGCATGAAGTATGTAGCTAATGGATTTTTTGATACGAGGAGGGCAAGTTAACTAAAGAAGAGAGTAGGTACTCCTGGATTTGAGATTCTGTAAGAGGAACAGTACAGAGCTCACAAGGCACAGGGAAGGAGGCAAAGCGTCTTAAGCCACCTTTATGCTCTGCTGATTCTGATCTGTTTTATAGTACATGGTGTAAAATACACATTCTGGCAGCCTGAGTTACAGCAGCTTGTTCCCATCTGCCTGTGGACCAAAGTGAAGCCCAGAATCTTTGGAGCGCTGAGTACTATGACCCTGCCCTGGGTGTGGTCAATGACTGAATGATAATCTGCTGGGGTTCCCAGAGTTATGATTTATACTGTGTTACCCCACTCAACTTTAGAAAGAGTGAGGTTTTGTACTGCCAAACTGAGTGAAAATTTCCTAATACAGCAGATCGTCTTGCCAGCAAACTCTTCAAGATTTTCCAGTTCATACCTTGCCTTGTAGGTAACAAATACTGAACACCATCTATCTGCAGTATCCAGGCCCTTACTGAACAGTCTCAGAATCTGTTGCTCCTTTAAAGACACAATACACTATAGTCTGTTTAGCTTAACTGGGCATAACAAACCCTTCAGTTTAATCAGGCACCGCACCGATTTATGCAAAAGTAAAACAAATTTATTTAGCAAAAGGACATAAGATTATCATATAAGGAATAAAGAGAGAACATTTTACAAGCAAACAAAAGTACAAATGTATTTCTAAGACTAAAACCTGATAATGTATATTTATATTAGACTTATTCAAAAGAAGCATTTCTCACCAACCATGGCTGACAAAACTGTCTGGTCAGTACTCTTTACTGATCTCAGAGTATTTGGCGCCTTTGTTCTTCAAGTGAAGGATAACTTTGAAGTTCATTCCTTTTTACTTTCTAGTCTGCTAAACCATTGAAATGTATTCTCAGGTCAAGTTCCTTTTCTGGGAAAAGATGCCCATGCTGTCTTTGGATGACTTCATGCTGGTTCCTACCACACTTGTGATGATTGAGTGGTCATCTCCTCTCCTTGTTAGGTTAACAGTTTTATTTATGTAAAAGCATTTCCAATGTCTCTCAATTTACACTGAAGATGCATTCAAGGGGATAGAACCACATTCATTTGTCTAGGGTGGGATAAGTTACATTCTGTCTGGCACACATTTTGGGAACATAATTTCTGCACGTGTATGTTACCTGTATATAAACCATGTGATGATAATGATCATGAGTTACCAGATTTCTGGCAATACAGTACATACCACCCTTTGGGTGAGAATACCAACTGACACTGGTGTGCTCTTAGGTCGCAGTTCCTGTAGTGGGAGTGTCCTTTTTTGGCCAGATTTCAGTCTTTTAGTTCTGCTCTGGCCTTTTTTCCCCTAGTATTAAGGGGGTGAGAAAATCACCTGCAGATTTCATTGGAAGAAAGTGTTTTACTAGGCAATGTCACATGACAGACAAAATTCCTGAGGGAACCTTTTGTTTAAAATTTGGTCAGCATATCACATACTGTTCTCTAGATGCTACTTATAGGAACCTATGTAATTTGTTAGCAGGTTTTAGGTGGTGATTATGATGCTGATTAACAAGATGATAACATTAAGAATTTGGGTAAAGTATCAGGAGTAGTTTTGATTGTATAATGAAACATTCATTATTTGTATTCTGTGTTGAGATTTCTTTACAATACCTGGAATATTCTAGAAAAGATAATGAGAAGTGAAAAACATCCCTTTGTCTTTCCATAAAATTAGAAACTTTAATTCTGTAAATGATCAGATTTTCTTCACTTTACGAGTTTAACTCCCACATCAATAAAAGATGTTTGTACAAATGTACAGGCTCCTGAAGTATGCATGTGACTACACCACAGAAAACAATTTTTCGTAGTGTTCAACAAGGATTTTTTTAATGTTGTACCTTTAATTCAACCTGATACTTGGCGAATAAATTGGTACTGAAAATCCAAGATTATAATACAACAAATACTTACTTCAGTGTTAAATAAAAAATACAGAATCTTTTGCTCTAAGTGGCTATAAGTATTATTCCAGAAAAGCTTTTAAACCTTACAAGGTTAGTTTGCTGCTTTTGCTTTCAAACACAATTAAATATGTGGACCACCATAATCACATTTATAGAAAAGTAACACTTCACCAGATTAACGGAAACGTGAAGGAACAAGACAAAGCCATTTTTGTGTGTAAAAATAAGTTAGTTTATTAGTGTATCTACATAGGTGTCCAGAGACACACAGCTGTATGGATTTAAACATTTAATTACTCAAATATTCTGAAATTCCTTCAAAATAGTTCAAAATGGTGTATATCTGGTTTTATAGTGATTACATGGTCTCAAAGTTAGGATATTTTGTCAATTCATAAGATTACAGTTAGCCAGTTATGAACTGATATTAAAAGTATTATTTCCCAAATATTTTAATGTATCATTTTTATATTGCAGAAATTGTGTGATTGCCTGTAAAACCTGTTATCTGTGGTGTTCAAGGAATAAGATTTGAAATCTACTGTGAGAACAGGGGACAGGGGGACCTGCCTGATCAGCTTTGGGGAAAGCCATAAGAGCTACTGTTTATACAGAGAAAATACTCCAGTTTAAACACATTTGTATACACAGATGCACAAAAAGGAAATGCAGTATTGGTCTCTCTTCCAGGAGCAGAAAATCCACATATCTCTCCTTTTTGTGTAGAAAATAAACTTGTTTATGTCTGTCCTCCCTGACAAGAGTTATCATTGAAGGGCTGTTGACTAATGGACAAATCTGTACTCAAGTTTGTTAAAAGCTACAAGTCAGAGGTTTTAGAATATGGCTAGAACAGAACCCGACCATGAACTTTAGATTCATTATGGTCATCCAGTCTGACCTCTTCAGGGACTTGGCCTGTGGAAGTCATAGTCATACACAGTAGTTTTGAGACATGATTGAGGGAAATCCTGCATGGGTCTTTTTTTTTTCTTTTGGTTATTGACCTTTAAAAGGTTCATAAAAGGAATGAATACCATTTGGCCATTCATTAGATAATTGAGACTGAACAATACTCATGAACTTCCTGTAGGAGCTGAGATGATAGCAATGCTAGGCTACACAGTATCTCCCACCTTTGGGGTACAGCTGGCAATGCTGGTTCCCCATGGAGCATGATGTAAAGTATCTGGCTTACACTGGGGTTAGGGGAAGGAGTAGCACTTAAAAAGTCAACATAAAAACTTCAAAAATCTTTGTGAAAACAGCCTTTATTTCGTTACTGTTCTGCCATTATTGTAAGCTAGCAGTTTGAACATGAATCTGCCTTCAAGCTCTTCCACTGACCTGCTGTGTGACTTTGGGAAAGCAGTTCAAATACTTTCTGCTCTATCTATAAAGTCAGTGCAATGTTTGTATATTCACAGGGATGTTGTGAGGCCTAACTAGTTTTTTTAAGTCTTTTGCTGCACTTGGTGAACAGTGCTATAGCATATGAAAATTTCCAGAGGAGTAGCCGTGTAAGTCTGTGTACAGCAAAAACAACAAAAGTCCTGTGGCACCTTAACGGCTAGCGGATTTCTTTGGGCATAAGCTTTCATGGGCTCCAACCCACTTCATAAGAAGAAACATCAGATTAAGGCGCCACAGAACTCTTGTTGCTACTGCTATAGCAGTCAATTTATAATGCTGTAGCAAGGAGAAATATTTGTGTTGCGTGATTAGTTAATTTATATCCATAGAAGCTGACCACTAAAGGATAGATTATGAAATCTCTTTAGTAGATATTGTGAAAAAAATTAGTACTTTTCCCTTTAAAAAAAAAAACCAAAAAAAAAAAACCCACTCTGTGGTTAAAATGTTAATCATCGCTGTCCACAACTGTATTATGAATAGTCTATTTCCATAAAGTCTCATTTATTCTTATATCTCACAAGGAAAAACAGATTTGGCAGGCACTGTTGCACATTTCAGATAACAGTAAAAATTCAAGCTTTTTATAATTTGTGTCCCAATAACAAAGCTCATCTTTTTGTTCATAGGCCATAATAATTCCTTTCAGGTGCACAATCCAGTTCACCTTTTATTTCTCTACTCCCACTGATGTTGCTTTTCCATTGGTGACTGAGAAAAAGCCTGTGCCACCCCTTTCCTTTTCTTTTCCTTTTCTTTTCCTTTTCCTTTTCTTAAGAAACTTCCTATCCCAAATCACTATCATTGGCTTCAGAACTCTGAACAGTGGCAAAAATTCTTGGCTTCACTATGAATGAAGGGAACATATTTTTAGCTCTCTCTGCCTAAAACCAGTGGTGTTAGATAGATCTAAAAAATCAAGCATTTAATAGATTTAGACTGTGAGGAATAACAGTGGTAATGTGCCAGCCTTCTAATGACCATGGGTTAGGATGTGGATGGGACATTTGTATCAGTTTTCATGACAAAGCAAACAGAAGCAATTCAACTAAATTTGTTACAAAAATATCTATTTTTTTGAAACTGCTACCTCATCATCCCTACCCATACAAATTCAGTTCTTTCTCTGTCTCTGCAGTATGTGAACGTTCGCTACCCCCAAAATAGAAGGGAACAACTGTCCTTTTCCACTCTACTCATGAAGTGTTTGGAGAAGTCACTGAAGTGTTCAGGGGAACAATTTTCATTATGAATAACAGCTGTCATTAAACTAGGTTTTGTTTATGAAGTCCTTTGGAACTGTGTTTTTCAATCTTTTTGATAGCAGGGACTGGCTTGCTGCCTTCTTAAGCCATGTGTAAGCCATATCAGGGAGATCTCAGAGACTGGCACCAGTTCACGGAGCAGTCATTGAGAAACAGGACTTTAGAACACCTAAGTATAGTCAACAACCCACTTCAAATGAAAGGTTAAACCAGGTTTACTTTTGCTTTGCATTGTTGGAGTGGTGGAAAGTATCCGGGCCTTGCAGTGAATCTGGTCAATGATTTTTAATTGTCTACTTCTGAGTTTTATTTTCCAGGAGATTTGGTTCCATTAGCTACTGAGGATGCAGCTGCTGTTTATTTTTGAGTTTTTAACTTGTAACAGGGAGCTTATATCTAGGTACATGATGTATGTAATGATAGATCTTTATATTTTTCAGCGAAAAATTTACTATCCATGCCTGTTGTAATATGTTGTATTGTAAGTTATTAAGGAATTTAGATACAGGCACTGCCATGTCTGCGTTTGAACGCTAACTGTGAGACATCCAGCATGCTGATTGATGTTACCTGGGGTAATGAACTGTGAGCTCATAAACTAAGGCATAATCTACATTAAAAATTTAGGTATGAAAAATCTACAAGCCTGAGTGATGTAGTTAAGCCAGCCTATCCACTCTTGTAGACTAAGCTTGATCAATGAGAGAATTTGTCTGTTGACCTAGCTGCCACCCCTAAGGAAACTGGATTATTTTCACTGATGGGAGAAACCCCTCCACTGGCAGTAGTGTCTACAGTGAAGTAATAAAACCCAGCTGCTGCTGTAGCATTTCAAGTATAGACAAGCCCATTGCCTCAAACTGAATAGTTTCCTCTGAAGCCAGGAACATCAAATTTTTATTCCCCACCATGATATTGAACATGGAAGACATCAGGGTTAGATACCCTCAGGCAAGATTGTCATGTAGTTTGTGTCTAAGACTGTCCAGTTAGAATACCATGATTGCTAACAGTATTTCTGATTTTGCATATGAAAGGATCCATCAGTAAGGCAGGTATAAGGGATGTTAAGGGGCATTGTTGACTAGTTCCTGTGTAAGGAAAAGCGATCAGAATTATTCCCATTAACAGTGACCGGCTAGTGACACTCTTTAGTGTTCTGTTTCAACCATTTTTATTTCAGCCTGTTTAACTCTGTGTGCCATATGAAGAATTATAATGTAGACAACCTTTGTTCTGCCTTATATCCAATGTTAAGTTAATATTTGAATAGTTTGGTTCTGTGGCAACCAGTGAATATATTATAATGGTAAATGGTTCATGAAAAAATTTGAATGCGTGTAATGACAAGTACAGTTTGAATTTCATGAAGAACTTGTTCACCAATTCATTAACTTCTCACACTTCGCTTCAAGCAGAAGTCTTTCTTAGTAGATTTAAGATAATTGACAGCTAGATTTGAAGTGACTTCTGTGAATGGGGCTCAGTAAATCTTTTGCTTTACACCTCCAGTGCTTTTCATGGTTCTTCAAAAGGAACAAACCTAATATATGTCAAAATGAGTAGCAACTTATAATTGTCGTATCAGTGACATGTGACATTAACCAATGTTTGACTTCAAAATTTATCAAATGACAATATTTTCAATAGGGGATAAAGAAAAGTGCTAATTATGGTCAAAGTTTGTTTATATGTGAACATTTCTTACGTTTGAGATAAGTGATAGGAAATTATTAGGTTATATACTGAATTAAATACCTAACTTAAGGTAAAACAGCCTGTATTTTAAGATTTTGCTTCTCAGAATCTTTGCTTTATCAGATAATAACCAGGGAAGAGTTTGGAAAACTGGTGTACTTTGCAGGGAAAAAGGAGAGAAAAGAGTATTTACTCTCTAATACCTTTTGTTGTTGTTTTTTCTTGTTATAAATTAATCAGCTATAGACCTAGGGATACTATCTCATGCAATAAATAAATGTTAGTCTTTAAGTGCCACAGGAGTCCTTGCTTCTTTTGCTGAACTAGACTAACACAGCTGCCCCTCTGGAACGTACCTAACATTTGTACCTACAGTGTCTGAGAGATGAGAAGTTGTAGTTGTCACTGTTACTTTCAGTGACTCTTGATGTGATTGGAGAACATGTGTGACTTCAGTGAACTACTGGCATATTTGCCAGTGAACATAATTACTTCTTTGTTAATTTGGTAAGTATGTAAATTATTATGTATAATTTATGATTACCTTTGACTGTTTTATAGCAGAGATGCTATTCATCTATGGAATGAGATACTTATGACAGCTCTCTTTTTCCCTTCCCTTCCCCCCCCAAAAACACAATAGTATATGAGCACCTCTTATCAGCATTAAAGAATTTATTTTTACAGCCACACTGAGAGATAGGGTTTTCTTACCCTCTTTCACAGATAAGAAATTAAGGTGTTTGGAAATTTTAAAGGACATATTTTAAATCACATGGGACATCTGTGGTAGACCCTGGAGTTAAACATTGATGTCCTGAATTCTGTTTCAGTGTTTTAATCATAAGATTATCATTCCTGTGACTGTTTTTGTTGTTATAATTATTCCTGTAGTTACAGATTTGAAAAAGTAAAAAGAGTTCAAAAATTGAAGAGCTGCTTTTAAGTCAAATTGTAATATGAGAGGAAATGTGAAAGGACAAAATATTTACTTGAAAAGTATCCCTTTATTTCACTCATTAAAATTCAGAGTTTTTATCAGAACATATTTTTGAAATTCATGGAATGGATTCATGCTTTTTCAGTAGACCTTTCTTCTGTCACAAAACTAGTAATTATAGCAGGTGTGTGTGTCTTCTTACATAAGATTCTTTTTAATAATACTAATTCGTGCTTTTTATGAGTAGATCTCAATAATCTTCACAATCCGTAATGTTTGCAACACACTCTTTAATCTTCCCTTGTGAGGTAAGAAAGTGTTGTTATCCCTGTTCTGCTGATGGGGAGCTGAGTCTCAGAGAGGCTATGTGTCGTGCTCAAGGTCACACAGGAAGTTTGTAGAAGAGATTTGAACCCCAGTCTTTCAAGTACTGGGCTGATGACCTAACCATTGGATCATCCTTTGTCTATGTAATTTAAAGGAATCTTTGGCCTTTCTGTTTGAAATGAAAGAACTTACATATAAACTAAATAAGGATACACTTCAGGAACCGATTTAAGCACATGCTTCAGCACCATTCCTGGAAAGGGGCGTGATCCTGAATTAGAGCCAAATTTACAATATTTTGACAAAGCTCATCACAGTCCACTTCTGAAGCATCATAGCGGTTATAAATATCAAAGATTTCTTAAAGTATCTAATTCATCTCCCTGCAAATTCAGGAATGTTTTCTCTAGTAATCCTAGTTCTTTCATTCAGGGCTATTTCATAGCTGAAAATTTCTCAGTCTGAGAAAAAACCTAGACTGATATCTTTCCCTTCTGATTTCATCCCATTACTTCTGGTTCACACAAAAAGAAACTTCTCTGCCTGCTTGACACTGACACTTTTTAGATATTTGTAGATTAGTAGTAGTAGTATGTTTTCCTTTAGTGATTGCTTACCAAGCCATATGTATTTATACTTATTTTGCACTTTCCATCTTCATTCATAAATCTGTCTTTGGTTGATATTGCTCCATTAAAGTGCCAACCAGAAATGAACACAACATCTTTCAAGTCTATAAAAAAGAAACATTGAAACTGACGATGATATTGAGATACTTCAATAAAGCCTGAAATGCAGTTACATTTTTCAACAGTTAAATGGATGAATTTCTTGAAATTTATCTGCCCAACATTCTATAAAAATTATTAATATCCTTGTATTTCAAGATGTCCAGGAAATGCTGATACTTCTGAATTTTAATTAAAATACTACTTGGAATTAAGTTGATTTTAAATAATAGGTCAATAACTAAGCATTTTAATGGTGGCTGGCAAAACGAGAATGGCAAAGGATGAAAACATCTGTTTGAAAATGGATGTGTAAGAGGAAAAAGCAGAGGAATTAGTATTTTAATGTTTTAGGTTTTGGAAATACCTTATGGGAATAGAGGTTCTCAGATTCTGGCAAAACCAAACTATGACCATGGTGATGCTGCCTCACATTGTGAACCCAGAAGCCTATTTTAGAGGGCAAAAGCAAAATATTTTAAAAGGAAAAAAGCCATTTTAAAACAGGTTTGATTAATTATTAGACAACCAAGCAAAACAGTACAATTTGAATTAAGGATTTAAAGACACACTTATCTCTGTTGGGGACAGATTGCAGCATATATGGTAGATGAGATGACCCAGTATTGTCATACAATGATAAAAGTGACCTTTCACAGTGTGATATGACTGAAAAAAGGTCTATGCAAGTTTCATCTGCATATTAGGGATTAGAAGAGACCCCTTTTCCATATGACTCTGATGTAAACATCCCAAACAAATCTAGTATGGAAATTAAATTACTTATTACCCTGGAGAAGGTAGACCTTGAATTTCTGTGTTAAATTCATTGGTTAGGCATTTTAAGAAATATTTGCTTTTTATCCTACCAAAAAAAAATTTCTGTATAGTTTTTCATGTTTACTTAAGAGATAATCCTAGATAATTTCTAGGTGATAATGTGTATACTTATTATATCCAGTGTAATAGGCCTCAAACATCTTCCTCTAAATGTTATTTCCTTATACAAAGTTGTTGTTTGGATAGCACCTAGTATGTTGGGGACTCTAAATGTTATTAAAACATAAAGAATAAATTGTAATAATTGTGAATCATGAAATTTAGGATTCACACAATTATTGGTCTATTAAAAACCAACAACTTTAGTTTTTCACTTCTAACAAACCCAGGAAATGTTCTGCAGCAAAAAATAAAAATAAAAAAAAATGCATCTACATGTTTGTTTATACGGAGAAGTTCCATATTAGGGTTTTTAGTCTCAGTTTTAGAGTTTCTACTGACACCCTATTTTCTTCTCAGGAGTGTTTGTGGAAAGTCGAGCTTTAGGTCAACAAGCAGAAGCAACTTTTAAAGTTTCATTTTAACCTGAGGAGGTGGGGAGTGTTTCTTTTATATTAGTGAAGAAATAGAAAATCTATGCCAATAACTTAAATACTAGACAGAAATAATAGGGTAGCCAAGAAGAGGTCACTGAAAATAATTTGGTATTTTTCAATCCAAAATTAATTGGATTATATTTAGGAAATAAGTATTATAGTGCAGTGTCTGAGTTAATTGCAACTCAAGATTGTTGACTAGCAGGCTCAGTTGGAACTCTTTAATCAAAGATGATCAATCAGGAACGAGTCTGGCACTACACAGAATACAGAAGAAATAGATGCATTACCACCTTTTGAAGTGATGATAATGTAATACAAAAGAATTGGCTCCATGTCTTTCCTTTACTGTATCTGAAGGGACATGGCACAATTATTCCCCAATCAGATTCTCACACCTGTATCATTATATAGAGTTTTCAAATAAAGAAAACCTCTTGGCCAAAATAAACTTTTACTGATTTACTTTCTATACATTTTTAGTTTACCAGATTTGTGTGTGAAGGCAGAATTATTTACAGCTGAGAAGACTAAAAACATAACATATTTCCAGTGCCAGATTTCCCATTAGGGAACTTTTTAGGGCCTACAAAAGAGGGAAAGAATTAAAAAAGCAGAACAAAAAGGAAAAATAAGGAAAATCATGTGATTTAGAATTACAGTAGTTTAAAGTGCATCATGTCAATTGACGTAATTCAATTGGCGTTTACCCCTCGTTTGCACATTTCAGAGTGAAAGTGCCTAGGGCCTACAAACACCAAAATCTGGCCCCTGCATATTTCAGTCAGGTTTTTTTTTTTTTCTTCTGTAAATATTTTCTCCTATCTTTTGGTACAGTTGTCCCTTATCAGTTTCCCAAGTTTATATGTCTTATATATCTTATACATATACATATATAAAAATATGTATATAAACTGAATGGTTTGCCAGCCTCTGTGAAGGTCTGTGTGTACAGAGGTATCGCAAATTATCATTTGCAATCTAACATACAATTCCTGAATAGGTTTACTTATCAGTGAAGGGCCAGAAGTCTGGGCCTTAGAATTCAACAAACTCTTTGTCCATATTGTAAAGAGTCTAAAGAATAATCAGGGGTTAAACTAAGCCAGAACACGCGGGAACAGCATCATCGAAAAATAGCAGGCCCAGGAACTCTGCATTCTGGCACCATGTTCTATTTTTAGGGGCCTGAATGCTGGACCCCTAAAAATAGCAGACGCTGGAGTGGCATTCCCTGGCGTTCTGGCAGGCAGGGGAGGGACGCAGGGCCAGGGGCATTCCTGGGCAAGGCTCAAGCCCCAACCTCTCCCCTTCCAGGCCCCATCCGAACCTGGGGCCTGCAGCCGTACCACTGCCCTGACCTGGGGCCTGCCTCTTCCACCTCCCAGCCACGCTGACGCCACCAGTAAGTGTGAGGACGGCCCAGCTTGCGTTGGGGTGGTATTGGAGGCAGGGGGTGGGGAGCTGCCATGTGGGGGGGGCAGGAGCCGGAATCTGGGGGGAGTCCATCCATGCAGGAAGGGGGCTCACCCATGCAGGGAGCGTTCCGGGGCCCCTCAAATTAATCATATATACAGACTATTATAACAGTGATGTATACAGACCACAGTAATAGAGTGTGTGTGTTTGTAATGTACAGTAAAGTTTAGAAAGTGCAAAATACTATTTTTAAACATTGACAGAAAAATTGTTGTTTATCACATAGTAAAAAAAAAAAAGTTGAAAATTGTTTTTTATATGAAATGCAAATTCTTTTTAACCAAAGATGGGTTTATTCCAAAATAGCTCTGATCAGAATCAGAGCATCCCCAAAACTCAGAAATATTCAGATGCAAGATTTTGTTTCAGGCTCATCTCTGTTAACATAAAAAGCATTTTAAAATATTTCTATGCAGGTCACTCCATCAAATAATACTTGCCTGTTAGATTTGCATACCTTCCAATCTTCATTTACTCACCCGGGGTGTTGCTGGCGCCTGGCACACAATGCACATGCCCCAAATGTCCGGGGCAGCCCCTGTCTCTCCCGGCCCCAGCTCAGGCTGGAGATCTGAGGCCTGGCTGCCAGTGGTGGCGCCTGCTGCTCCCAGCCCGGCCCCCAGCCTGGAATTCAGGCCGGGCAGCCTGTGGCAGTGCCTGCCTCTCCTGTCCCTGGCCAGGGATCCAGGGCCAGGCGGGCGGCTGCAGGAGCCCAAGGCCAGATCAGGCCCCAGCGGAGAATTGGGGCCACAGGGGGCGGGACCTGCAGCCAGCGGTCAGGGCCCAGGCCTGGGCTCCAGGTCTTTTTCTGGGGCAGCAATGCTCCTGTTACTCGCTGCACCAAACTCTGTGTCAGTGGAAACAACAAAAATTGAAGAGTAGGGAAGAAGAAAATGATACAAAATATCAGGAACATGAACAGCAGCTGTTGTGCTGTGTTCTTATTCATCCTTTTCTTCTGTGGTCTGATTTCTGAGCTATTAAAGTACATTTAGGCTTCCAGTGTAGGTTAGTTATTGTGGTGAAAATGCTAGAAAGAGGCTTAATGATCCAGGTGCTCTCAGGATACTTGAAAATGTAGACAGTAAAGAAAATAGAATTGGTGGATAAATAGCATTCAACTTTTTTGGAAATGTCATTGAAAAATAACAGCCACCTAATAAAAGAGAATCATAGAATCATAGAATCATAGGGTTGGAAGGGACCCCACAAGGTCATCTAGTCCAACCCCCTGCCAAAAAAAGCAGGACCACTCCCATTAGATCATCCCAGTCAGTGTTTTGTCCAGCTGGGACTTGAACACCTCCAGAGATGGAGATTCCACCACCTCCCTAGGCAGCTTATTCCAATGCTTCACCACTCGCCTAGTAAGGAAGTTTTTCCTAATATCCAGCCTGGACCGCCCCAGCTGTAACTTGAAACCATTGGTTCTCGTTCTGCCCTCTGTTACCACCGAGAACAGTCGAGCTCCCTCCTCCTTGGAGCAACCCTTCAAGTAGTTGAAGGTTGCTATCAAATCCCCCCTCAGTCTTCTCTTCTGCAGGCTAAATAAGCCTAGTTCCTTCAGTCTTTCTTCATAGGGCTTGTGCTCCAGCCCTTTGATCATTTTGGTTTATAGAAACTCAGTACTATCACCTGGCACTAGCAATAGGGAATGCTTACCTGATTGTGGCAACCAAATGACCTGTGATGCTCTTACTGTGATTTTTTTTTTTTTCTCCTTTGGCTGAAGGTAAAGATCAAGTGTTGAAACAAGTATGATATCAAACGAAAAAAAGCAAATACCATTCTAGGATGTATTAACAGGAGTATTGTAAACCATGAGAGGTGATTCTTCCTCTCCCCTCTGTGCTGATTAGGCCTGTTGAGAGAAAAGCTCGTTCTCTGCTCTGGTCAATGAAGGAGCCAGACAACAGGAGGAAGAACCACAAGTTTATTGACGCTCAGAGCTACTGAGTGCGGCCGGCCCCGAAGGACCAGTGCTAAAAGGGTTTTATACCCAAGTACAACAATTTAATTCAAGGAAATCTAAAAATGGTTAATATATTCAAGGTAACAAGATTAATACATTTGTTAGTACCATATAGGGATAGTTTTCATATATATTCATATAAGATAGGAGAATTAGTAAAGAACGTCGGGCTGGCTCCTGAGAGCCTGGGAATGTAATAAACAGGAGAAATTGTTGATTAATAGGTGACCTCGAGACTGGTGCAGTTCCCTTAATCTCCTGCTTATAGACTGCTCAAGGATGAGAGGGGCTCTATACTTTTGTTAGTCAGGCTAGAGGTTAAAATAATATCAAAGGAACAGTGCTAAGATGGAGTCACTTATGCTCACAAGTTTGTGGTCTCATACAAATCTCATAACAGGCCTCAACTGCAGTATAGTGCCCAGTTTTGGACGCCTCATTTCAGGAAAGATGTGGATGAATTAGAGAAAGTCAGAACACTTGATTTAGAAGGAAGGATTGAAAGAGCTGGGTTTGTTTTGTCTGGAAAAGAAGTGACTGAGAGGGGACACAGTAACTATTTTCAAGTACCTAAAAAGTTGTTAGGAGGAGGGAGGGATAAAAATTATTCTCCTTAACTGCTGATGATAGGACAGGAAGCAATGCGCTTAAATTACAGCAAAGGAGGTTTAGGTTGGAATTAGGAAAAAATTCCTAATTGTCGGGGTGATTAACCACTGGAATAAGTTGCCTAGGGAGATTGCAGAATCTCCATGATTGAAAATTTTTAAGACCAGGTTAGGCAAGCAGCTGTCAGGGATGGTTTAAGATGGTACTTTGCCCTGTCATAAGTGCAGGGAACTGGACTTGATGACCTCTCATGGTCCCTTCCAATTTCTATGATTCTGTAACTAGACAAACTTAGATGATCTTGGAATATTTTTTAAAGTCAGTATTAAAAAATTGGGTTTGAAAATGAGAAATTATGAAGCGGCAGAAAGTGAACTTATGTGTAAAATGAATTTGTTTTGCTTTCTTTCTCCACATTTAACATTACTGCTGTACAAAACGTGCAAAGTGTAGTAGCTCTTTATTTGGGGAATTCTGCTTCATTTCTAATGACCCTTTAAAGGTAATAAACATATAAGATTTTTTCATTTTGAGGTTTATTTTTCAAGGGACACAGAAAAAAAAATGGAAGTATTTGTATTTATCTTTGTCAGGCCTGAATATGTGGGCTGTTGTTTGAAACATGGTTTCTGATAGTAAGTCAGCTGTTTAGGTATAGACATATAGATAGATAGATAGATATAAAATCTTTTATTGGACTTTTTCATCTATAATTAAAAAAAACATTTAAAAGACCCAGGAAGTCAGTAGCACTGAACTCTAAAATCCCCATGGCAAAAGCATTTGTTTTTTTCTAGTGGTTTACTTTATGATCTTGTCCTGTTATGATATAGGAATAATATAATATTGGAGACTGATACTTATTTTTAGCTTTCTAGTATAGATTACAGGCTCCACCTGCAATTGTGTCAGATAACGCTTATGCTGATTGTGCTAGGAAATATGCAAAATAATAGCTGGCTACAACCTGAATAAACAGGACGGACGTAGTGTCAAGGAATAGAAAGAGACCATGGTGATCAGCTGGTCTGACATACTGAATCACACAGGCTATGTAACTTCCCCAGAATAATTCTCAGAGCATAATTTGTAGAAGAACTTCACAGCTTGGTTTAAAAATTGTCAGTGATGGAGACTCCACTGTGGCCCATGGTAAATTGTTTCAATGACTCACTGGTAAAATGCATGCCTTATTTCCACTCTGAATTTATCCTGTTTCAGCTTTCAGCCCCTGGATTGTGTGACGCCTTTCTGTATTCCATTGTAGAGCACTCCTGTCCAACTGTGGAGGCCCAGTGGTGACACCCAGGCTGGAGTGTGGCAGCCTTTCCCCACCCTCCCATCTTCCCCTGTGTGAGCTTAGTGGCATCTTGGCTGAATGTGGCAGCCAGTTTTGCTTCCCAGCTTCACCCCTTTCCCTGCACCTCCCCGGCTCATAGATGCTGTTCCCCCTCACACCCCTGTCCTGTCCCCTGCACTTCCCCACTGCATGTGACCCTGAGGCCAAAAAGTTTGCCCATCCCTGTTGTAAAGCCTATTATTAAATTTGTTCCCCTGAAAGTACTCAATGACTATAGTCAATTCACCCCTTAACCTTCTCTTTGTTATATTAAATACATTGAGCTTTTTGAGGCTATCATTATAAAGCCTATTTTCTAATCCTTTAGTCACTATCATGGCTCTTTTCAGAACCATCTGCAGTGCATCAACATCCATCCTCCTTTGTCATTGATAAAACTGTTGATTGGGTTCCCACTAGGAACACACCCTCTCAATGGAGATTCCCCCTTTACAGTTATATTTCTATCAGTTAGCCAGTTTGTAATCCATTCAATACATAGGATGTTAATTTTATATCCTTTAAGTTTTTAATCAAAATATTGTGTATTAGCAAGCCAAATACCTTATAGAAGGCTAAGTATATAATGCCAACACTATTTTGTCTTGTTATGCCATAGGAATAATATAATTAATAATATGATATACTAGCTATTACCTGTTTCAAACAAATTTATAATCTCATCATAAAACAAATCAAGATTGTTAGACAGGATCTATTTTCATAGATCCATGTTAATTTATATTAATTATATTACTGTCCCTTAATTCATTATTAATCAACTCCAATATCAGCCAGTCTTATTTTTTTGGGGTCACCATCAAACTGACAAGCCTATAACTACCCAGTTCATTCCCGTTACCTTTTAAAAAAAAAATTGGCACAGCATTAGCTTTCTTTGAATCTTCCAGAACTTTCCCAGTACTTCAAGGTTTATTGGAGATCAAAATTAATGGTCTGGTGAGTTCCTCACCAGCTCTTTCAAAAGAAGAGTGTAGCATGATGATCCCATGGCTGAAAGTTTAAAAAAAAAAAAAAAAGGAAAATTCAGAGTGGGGGGAAAAAGTATATTTTTAATATTGTGAATAATTACCCATTGGAATAATTTATCGAGTGTCATGTATATTCTCCATCACTGTTTTTAAATCAAGCTTGTATGTTTCTCTAAAAGATATGCTCTAGGAATTACTTTGAGGAAAATCTGTGGCTTATACTAGATGATCACAATGGTTGTTTGGATGAAAAACACTGAGTAAGAGCTACAAATTTATCTTATGATAGTTCTTAGGTCCAGCATGTGAGGGTATTGTTAATGCTCTCTGCCATTCATAATGAAGTTGCTAAATTTGCCTCAGAAAAGTAATGTTGAAAAGAAGTGGGACCTTATCCCATCGCAGTAAGTACCACTGCCATCCACAGCCTCAAAAACAACTCTGACGTTATTATTAAGGAGGCTGACAAAGGAGGTGCAGTCGTCATCATGGATAAACTGGATTACAACCAGGAGGCTTATAACAACTTTCCAACACAACATTCTAAAAACGTCTTTTCACTGACCCTCCTGAAGAATACCATAAGGAATTATAACGCCTACTCAAGCAACTACCTAAGGCAGCACAGGAACAAATAAAGGTAGACACACCACCAGAACCCCAGCCAGGAATATTCTGTCTACTACCTAAAATCCATAAAAAAGGAAACCCTGGATGCCTATCATCTCAGCCATTGGCACTCTTACAACAAGCTTATCTGGCTATGTGGACTCCCTCCTCAGTCTCTATGTTATGAACATCCCTAACTATCTTTGAGATACCGGGGATTTCCTGAGGAAAATCCAGTCCATCAGTGAGCTTCTAGAAAACATCATCCTGGCTACTATGGATATAGAAGCTCTTTACACCACACAAGGATGGATTACAAGCTATTAGAAGAACCATCCCAGATGATGCCACAGCGCAGCTTGAGACTGAACTTCATGGGTGAGCACAAAGTCACAACCAGGATAATTTATACCTCCAAGTCAGTGGCACTGCTATGGGTACCCGCATGACCCCACAATATCCCAACATTTTTATGGGCGACTTAGAACAACATTTCCTCAAGTCTCATCCCAAAGCACCTCTCCTCTACTTATACTACATTGATGACATCTTCATCATCTGGACCCATGACAGAGATGATCTTGAAGATTTCCACAGAAACTTCAACAATTTCCACTCCACAATCAAATTGAGCCTGGAACACTCCACACAGGAGATCCACTTTCTGGACACTACAGTACAAATTAGGGATGGACACATCAACACTACTTTATACCGAGAACCTACTGATCGGTATAGTTATCTACATTCCTCGAGCTTCCATCCTAAACACACCACACGATCCATTGTTTACAGCCAAGACCTAAAATAAAACTACAGTACCCACCTTGAGAAGTAAAGAAACAGATTGACAGAGCCAGACTGGTGCCCCACAGTCGTCTACTACAGGAAAGGCCCAAAAAAGAAAACAACAGAATGCCGCTGGTCACTATATACAACCCTGAAGTCAGACCTCTACAACAGATCATTAAGGACCTCCAGCCTGTTTTAAAAGATGACCCCTCAATCTCTCTAGCCTTGAGAAACAGACCTCTTCTCACCTACAGACAACCCCTGAACCTTAAACAGAAACTCACCAGCAACTACAGACCTAACAGAAACATTAAAGCAGGCACATATCCCTGCAACAAACCATGCTGCCAATTCTGTCCACATATCTGCACTAAAGACACCATTATAGGACCTAATCAAGCCAGCTACTCCATCAAACAGTCCTTCATCTGCTCATCCACTAATGTGATTTATGCTATCATGTGCTGGAAATGCCCCCAAGCCTTATACATTGGACAGACAGGACAGTCCCTATGCATAAGAATAAATGCACAAAAAGCTGACATCAGAAATCACAACACAAAAAAAAAAAAAAAAGGTCGCTGAGCACTTCCATCTTCCTAATCACTCCATTGATGATTTGTTAACGATGGTCATCAGGAAAATCAATGGGATATCAAGACTTCAAAGAGAAACAGCTGAAATTCAAATAATATGCAGATTAGATTGTGTGAAAGCAGCGGTGAATCGTGATTATGGATTCTTTTCATATTTTAACAGGTAATTTGATTTCACCTTCCCTCTGGGTGCTGTTTTCTTGAGTTTGAATCCTTACAAATGCTCTGATTTGCTATTGCAGGATGACCTGAGCCCATGTCTTACACTTTCCTTCATTTATTTTCATCCAATTCTGTAAGTGCCCCCTCTTCAAAGCATCTGACGAAGTTGGATTTTTCTCCCACAAAAGTTCATGCGATAAAAAACATCTGTTAGTCTTTAAGTGCCACACGACTCCTTGGGTTTTTTTGCTGGACAAGACTAACACGGCTATCCCTTTGGAAATTGACAAGATACAATGAAAGTGGATTCTTGTTCTGAGAGGAAACATGTGGTTAACTGATCTGCAGCAGTATCTGACATTCAGACAGATCCTTCTTTTATGGTTACATTTTTGCTAGTGAGTGGGTTTAGCAACATCACAGAAGCCAAGGCTTTTGGTGTTTTTTTTTTCTTTTTTTCCTTTTTTTTGCTTTACTAGACCAACACGGCTGCCCCTTTGGAATTTAACATTCCAGTGGAGCAGTTCTACTCTGCTTAAAAACATTTTGGTTTTTTGATATAACTATTTTGTAACCTCTCCAGCAAAGCAGAAACCTTTAATCACCAGTTTTTAGTCCAGACATATTCAATTTACATCCTTCCTTTGTGTTCATTCTGTGCTTTCTTTCAGAATCACTTTTATTTTCCGTGTCTATACATAAGTTAGTATTTTCAACCACCTTTCGTGCATATCAGAAAATGGATTCAATCATGATGGCAACAGACAGAAGGATTGGGTAGGAAGCGTAGCTCACCCACTCACTTTATGTCTGATGTCTTTTTATCATTTTCCTGTTTCTCATCTTTGTATTCTTAATATATCAGGTATGTAGGCATCAGTCCTTTTAGTTCCCATTTCTAGCAACTTTCTCTATAGAGAGATCTTAGGTCCCCCATTTGCTTATGGTTCTCTGTTAGGGAAATGTGTGCTGTAATCACTGTCCCTCTGGTAACATCAGCTTGAGGGAAGATCTAATATTGCCTCTTATTAACTTTGTTGGTCACATTCCACATGAAACTCTGGGACTTGGCTTCCTCTGAACTTGAGACATAGAGGAAACAGCTTGAGTTTTTCAGAGGATGTCACTTCAGTAACAAATGCATGGATCATTGTGGTCAGAACTTTCTCCAGTAGGATGGGGTGCAATCATTTGGCCAAGTACAGATAAAGTGAGGTATTTTTGCCACTAAAGATTTCAGAACTACTTAGTCCTAAGGACTGATGACCTTGCAAGAGAGGGATGCTGTAGGGGAGCTATATTCTTCATGGCACTTCCTTCTTCACCATTTTGTCTTCAGACTTGCCTAGATTACGTTTAAGCAAAGTATTTTCATACACTTGCTGATTTTTGACCAGGCATTGACAGTCCCTGTGAATGCTGCTCAGGTTTTACCTGCACTAAAAATCATATCCACCTATCCTTGCAGCAAATCACATTGCCAACTTTGTCCTCATACCTACACAAAAGGCAACATCATAACACATAAACAAGTTAACTGGTCCATCAACGGTTCATTCACCTCCTCATCTTCCACTGTAATTTATGCCATAATGTGCCAGAAATGTCCCCCCTGCCTTACACATTGGAGAGTCTCTGTGCAAAAGAATAAACTGACACAAATCTGACATCAGAAATAAGAACATTCAAAACCCAGTAGGGGAACACTTCAGTCTTCCTGATTACTCCATTAATCATCTGTTAATAGCTGTACTTTGGCAAATGGATAACAAATTCAAGGTTCAGAGAGAAACTGCAAAATTGGAATCCATATGCAGATTTGATACAGTCAATTTAGGGTTAAATAGAGACTATGGGTTTTTTCCACCCATCACAACAGGTAATTTTGCTTTCTTTTTTTCCTCACCTCCCTCTATATGCTGTTCTCCACTGTTTGAATCTAAACAACTGAATTGATTTGCTGTGACAGTCTGACCTGATCCTATGACTTACACTTCTGTGCATTTTTCCTCCCATTCATCTGTACTTCTCCATCCTTAAGTGTCTGACAAAGTGGGACTTTCTCCAATGAAAAGTAATGTGATAAATAAATGTGTTGATCTTTAAAAGACTTCGTTTATTTTGCTACACTAAGCTATCATGGCTACCCCTTTGGAAAAAATCAATTCACTTAGGGTACATGAGGCCCATTCATAACAGTTGATCAACTGTTCTATCAACCACCTATCCATTGTTGTGAATGGACCTCTTCTACCCTAACTGAACTGATGACTTGGTTAGCACTTTCCCTCCCTATTGTAATGTTTCTTACCCTTGTAAGTGTATATATGCTTCCTAACTGTACTTTCTACTCATGCATCTGATTAAGTGAGCTGCAGCCTACAAAAGCTTATGCCTGAAGAAATTTGATAGTCTTTCAGATGCCACAGGACTCTCATTGTTTTTGCTTTAGACAGACTAATACAGCTACCTGTCTGGAACATGTCACAAGCATATGCAGATCTTGTGAACTTGGTCACCATGTCAGCTTCTCTGGGCAGTCTTTGGTTCTGAAGGGTTATAGATTACTAAAATGTGGCCTGATTAGTCTTGTCTCTACTGGACTTATACTGCATTTGAGCTTGAAAAGGAATAGTGTTAACTTCACCCTTAGATTTGTCTTCTCTCTGTCTCATTATCTTTTTGTGGTTATGTAAAGAAATAACCTTCTCCCAATTTGGTTAAACATATTTTGATAGAGAAGATGTGTATCCAGCATTAACGTTGTTAATTTAAGGGAAGATTTTCAAGAGCACAAATGTTTTTAGGTGTTCAGCTTCCATTAACTATGAGTAGGAATTAAGGCCCATGTGCTATTTGTACATTTGAAAATCTCACCCTTCATTATTAATTTAAAAAAAAAATTAATAGCTTTATCTTTGGACTCAAATTAAATGAACACCCAAAGGATTTTGTGTTCAATGTGTTTTTACTGTATTATGGCCAAAGAAAAACATTCTGTTCTGGCAGAATTTTTATGGTTGTTCTGTAAACATATATATGTGCGTAGTCTTGCCAAGAATTGATTGGATGTATTTTATTGATTTGTTTTAAATGCTACCATTACTATTCACTTCATGCAGCAACTAATTAGATAATCACCATAACATAGCAACCTAAGAAGCATATCACTTGCATACTGCTCTCCATGTCTCTGAATAACTGCAGTTATAGCATCTTTGGGGTCAAAGTTTATTCAGAAGAAAATACAAAGGATTGGGAAGGACATAGATAATGCAGTATAATGTACATTAAGGACTTCAGCAGTCACCCAATAACAGTAACTTATTTAGAATTCCTTTCTTAGGCCTGGTGTTACAGTATACTGTGTTGCTGACAAAAGTCAACTTTTGTCGACAAATCAGTGGAGGTATACACACTGAAGTACTCCTCCCATGTAACCTTCCTGCCTTGTCATCATCATAAAAGCACATCAGTTAGAGCATAGGGCTTATATTGACATAGTTAGAGCGAAGCAAAGTCTGTGTAGTTCTTGCATCAGCTGTTGGCTGTCATAAAACTGACAAGAAAACCAGACCACTAGAGCACATCTGCCCTCCCTCCCACTCCCAGCTGGGAACCTTGGCTGTTCTGTTCAGTTTGGGCTCCAGAGCTATGAATTTGACAAGGCTGCTGGGTTTCCAGTGGGGGTGGAGGCAGGTAATTGAGAAACCATGCCAGTCAGATCCTACAGCTCCTTGGGTGGGAAGCCCTGAGCTATTTCTCTTTCTGTGGAATGGAGGGGCAAGCATCCCTGGGCAGCCTCCCCTTGCTCCTGCAGGAGAACAGAGAGCCAAGAGTGTTATCAGCCCAGCTCCCTGTTGAGGATATACATCACTGACCCAAGGAAGGTAGTGTGGTTATCAGCCAATGCAGTAATTAATGCTGTGGCTGTAAATCGCCCTAATGCAGTTTGTCTTATCATTATAGTGTAGCCAAGGGCATAGACTCATTTTACTACATAAATTCTATCATCCAAACATTCTAATCCCATGAAGTTTCATTTTAATACATAATGCTATATATAAAATGCTGTGTTCAGAAGTTTGATAAAGTGGAGATTCTTGTATGCTCTTTGAAACTTGCATATTTTGAATGTGATTAGGTCAACTCCATTAACCTTGCAGTGTCTTGGGTTGGCTTTTGCTGCTTGCCCCCAGGAATCCTTTCTCAATTTTATAAATTGAAAGAGCTTAATGAAATTTGTGCTAAGTGAAGTGTTTTTCATCTGTTGTCTTCATTAATGATTTTATTTTAATTGCAACATGTTTAATGTGGCTTAATGTCCCTTACTTGATTGTATTTGTCCCAGGTTGTCCTTTTAGAGTTTGAATGAACTGACACAGAACAAAAAGCCTCAGATGTAGGAACAATAAGTGAATAACAAATGCAACTGTTAGTTGGGGGCACAGACTGACCTTGATTGAAAGGGGTTTAATCATTTTGGTTTTAAAGAAAAGTTCATTGTGAACAATATTTTAGTGACTTCAGTTCCCAGTTGCTTGCATCCTGATGAGTTTACAAGAGATTCAAGCGTAAGGTCATCAAGGATCAACAGTTACATTTTGCTGAAGTGAACACCAATACATTGTTCTTTTATAAACCACATTTGTATTCTGACTCTGTTTCTAGAGGGAGGGAACCATTTCTGGTCATTTAGCAATGCTGTGTTCTGTAACACCAAATAATTCACTAGTAATAAACTTTATACCAACCAGTACATGGGATATCATCCAACAAACCTGTCAAAAAGCTAAATAAGACGACATTTTTATTACATTATCAGTCTTCATTAGTTTCTCTCTGTTAAGTACTAGTCTGTGATTCTATCTTGGAGCCCAGCTACATTAATATCTCTTTATAGTCTTTACTGGATGGCACCTCTGTCACTTCAAGGATTTCAAGCAGTAATGGAGACTGAGTTCAAGCTGAGCAGTTTCTAAAAGAATATTTGTTTTTACTGTATGCAATATGGACATAACTGGTAATAAAGATAGCAAACTAGCTACTCATTTTTCCATTACCTACTTTATCAGGTGAATATTCTGTTTACACATGTTCTGCTAACTAAACTGTAAAAAAGAGATGTATCATACCAGCTTTGTATTATATGTTGAATGGCAACAAAACAAAAAAACCCTTCTTTGACAGAATTAAAATCACATGCTGATTGCTCATGCTTTTCCAGAATAAGTTCTGCGAAACTCAGTATTCTGAAAACTCATATAGCTTTTGGGTTGATGCCCATGCAATCCTAGCTCTTCACCTCTGGAGCTGAAAATGGCCATTTTGAACTATCAGCATGCAATGTTGGCGTCATTCACTGTGTTAAGCGTAGCTGTACTGAATGCTGGAGGAGTAAGTTGGAGCAGCTTAGAAGAGCTGTGATTGTGATATGAGGAGAATAGGGTCTGAATCTTCCCATAAGTACCAAAGAAAGAGATTGTAGCTTGCATCATTTCAATACAGAATTTTATAAGTAGCAGGACACTGAGGTCATCTTGCCATGGGTATTGTCAGTAGTGAGGTAGGATATGACTGTAGTCTGTGGATTTTATGATGGGTAGGGGAAAATACATGATTAGATGGTATCCTGTGTGCAAGTGTGAAGGGCTTGTAAAAGGGTATGAAATGGTTGTTAAATTTTCCAGGTATGTTGTTTTGTTGGAAGAGTAGGCTCAGTGTTTTAAAAAATGACAACAAGCAGTTGTGTGGCACTTTAAGACTAACAGATTTATTTTTTTGCATGAGCTTTCGTGGGAGAAGATCCCACTTCCTCAGATGCTTCGAAGATGGGTGAACTTACAGAAAGGAATGAAACTAAATACAACGACAAATTCAGATAGCGTCTGTCTATTACAGTAAAAAACTAGACCAGGAGTGTATGTCTTAGGGATGTGTTGGGGCATCACTTAAAGTGGACAGGTTAAGATTGGTGGACATATATTTTAAGTCTTGTTTGTCTTGGCTTTCTTGTTTGTCTTGTGTTTTGCTGAACTTAATGCACTGATAAGGAACAAGCTATGTCCAGCAGCCTTAATTTTGCACTAATAAAGCTTTTTGCTGTTGAATTTCCTAGTTAAAAAAGGGGGGGGATGTTTGTTGAAGGTAGTGATCATTTAGACATTTGTAGTTCTCCCCTAGGTTTTGAGTTGATATGTTACTATGGCTAGGTAATAATGGAGAAAAAGTTTGAGCTTTTATATAATGCTTTTCATTAGTCAATCTCAAAGAACTTTATATTTTTACCCCCACTTTACTAATGGGAATTGAGTCATAGAGAGGTGAAGTGATTTGCCCAAGGTCACCCAGCTGGCCAGTGGCAGAGGTAGAAATAGTCCCAGTCAGTGGTCTTTTCACAGTGGACTGCACCAGTTGCTAAGCATTTCCTTAGTGCTTCTGCCCCTCCAATACTGGTTGGCCTTTGAAATGTTCCTGCTGCATAGTTGCTAATAGGGTCAGTAAGAGAAATTTCATCTGTGGGCTACGTACCTTGGTCTGTGCCAGTTTTACTCCATGTTAGTTACTGTTATATTAAGTGTGTGAGAGAGGACTAGTGTCTCTCTCTCCTTCTCCAGCCCCTGCCTGACTGTACTCTGCAATATGTAGCTCTTCTGTCAATATTTCCAGCTCACCTGTCCCTTGCCATCCCATTAAGCCATTAGTTGGTGCTGTAGAAGCCATTAACATATTAGAAGCTGGTTCTTGCTGCTGTCTGTCCTATGCTGCTGCATACACATATCGCAGGCAGCAGCTTAATGAGAGCTGCATGCTGCTGTGGTTATGTAGCCCAAGCTGCACACTGAGCTGAACCCCTCATTCCCATTCCCAGATAGGACTCCTATCCACGCTTCAGCCAGACTTCCACAGGCATGCCCCAGATCACCCCTTTTCCAGCCTGGGCCCCTTCACTGGCCCAGCCTCCCCAAGCCCCGGATTGGTAATATGTTTCTTTACTTGTCATTTCAGATGTTTAAATTTGGGTCATCTTCATTCCACCCACCTCTCATCCCCGCACACATGGAGGGGCAGAGAGAAGGGTTTAGGCACCTGAAGAGGAGCAGGATTCTCAGGTCCCAGAACAAATAGCCAGCAGAGAGGTCGGGTTTCCTATATCCCAGCACACACCAAACCAAGCCCAGCTTCCTCTGCCATCTCTCATACTCTCGAATAGTTCTCTACACCTTTCCCTGATTCCTCTTCCATCCCCTACCACCCATTCTCATTTGCCTCTTCCCCATAATAGCGCCTTCCCTATCTGCAAGCTCCAACCCCTTCCCCTCCATTCCCACCTACGTTTACACCTCACCTATCCCAGTGAGCATTCTCGTGTGTAATTTAAAAATAGTTTCAGCACCTTTTGAATATTCTGCTATTCTCATAATATATATATAATACAAACATGAAATATTGAAAATACTAGACTTGTTCTAAAAACATTTCTCATTTACGTTCTGCTGTTCCTTTTCTCATTTCCCCCTCTACCCTTCCCATTCCCTCAGACCAGCATCTCCATCTTTCCACTGCTGTTGACATTACGATATGGTTATAATACAGGAACATTCCTGTATTGTTTATGGTATTATTAATCATATCAGTAAAAGATACCTAAGCTTCATATCTTCATGTCAGTAAAAACTTAAAAGCAGTCGTGCGAGGTGCTGAGTGGTGCCTCATGTGGTGAAGAGTCAACCTGCCCCCCCCCTTCACGCCCCAGGTGAAGGGGAGGGGCTAAGGCTGCCCTGTCCCAACCAGGGCCGGGCTGCAGGGTAAGTAAAGGGGTAAATGCAGGGGAGGAGAAGACATTTTTATCTTGCCAGCCTCGTGCCTCTGCCCATGAGTACAGATCCCACCCCCTGGAGTAGCTGTTGGCAGTGTTTGAGGTGTAGGGAAGGGTGGGGGGGGGCTGCAAATATGGGCTTGGGCCCTGGGTACCAGAAACCCTTGGTACACCACTTCATTCTTACCAGTGGGTGTTCTCCCTGCCTCAGTGATGGGTAGTGGAGAGTTTGGTATGTTTCAAGCATACCCGTTTTCAGCTTCTCACCCAGCGTCAGTCATCAAGTCTAAAACAAAAAGTAGCATCAACCTATGTATGTTACTCAGAGATAGGAGTGAAATAAAGCCAACCTAACCCACGATGTTAGAGAATGCCTGACCAATGGAAGAATTCTTCCATCAATTTACTATCCACTTCTTGGAGATGTGGATTAACTATGCCGGTGGTTCTCAAAGTTTTTGTATTGGTGACTCATTTCAGACAGTAAGCTTTTGAGTGTGATTCCCTCCCCCCTTAAAAATTAAAATCACATTTTTTTACATTCAACATTATTTTAAATGTTAAATTTATAACCCTATTGTTTATATAGGATCAGTCTGAATTGCTTCCAGAAAGTACTACCGTTTGAACCCTGGGTCGCCCACCCACTGCTAAAAATCCTCCCTCAGCCCAAGGGAGGAGTCACTAGTCCTGGGGATCAACTGATTACAGGGGACAAATGATTTAAATAAAAGAAAAACAGGAACAGGTGTGAGGGGTCAAAGGAACAAAAGCAGGGAACAGGAGGGGAGCACCTGGCAGAGAACCATGGACACTGCCTACTGCTCCCGGAAGGTATCTAGGGAGTCAGCAGATGCTGCCCAGAGGAGCTGTGCCCAGATATGTAAATAGACTAAGGGACAAAAATAAGCCCCACAGTTGCAGCATATCCCCCGAGCCAACCTCTCCTCACCACTGTTATAGATGGTGATTTTGGTCGGTGTCAGGAGGAGGTTGATGAGGAGGCCCTACAACTTCATGGGGCTGCAGTTGGGATGTGTGTAAATAAAGAAGTGAGGAGAAAAGTGCAGCCAGAACCCCTCAGCAAGAGGTTCTGGAAGAGCAGGAAAAGGGGCTGAATCCTGGCACCCTCGAGATAGGCATGTGCCAGAGTCTCCCTCATGCCACAAAAGGGACAAATGTCAGGATGAGGGCTGAGCCGTGCCAGGTACACGTCTGTGCTCACTACTCCATGCAGGAGCCGCCAACTGATATCCCTAGTGGGCTGCGGTTTCAGGATAGAATATAGACTGGCCCACTGGGTCAGTGAGATGATATGAAGAAGTCCCGCCATTTGGTGTCGGAGCGGGACACAGGTGTGAGATAGTGGATGGTATGCAGCCAGCTTGGTGCATGAAGAGGGAGTGGCTTGTGGGGCCAGGACCTGATCAAAATGTCCAGAGGGCCAGGACTGGAAGGGGGATGGAGAGTGCTGTCTTGCAGGACATTTTTGAGGTAAAACCAAGCAGCAGGGGGCAAGGCCAACTACCTCCTGGAGTAGGCACGGGGGGTTTGAAGTGTGGAGAGTCTCTGACCCTGGTGACACCTGTCAGGACCAACCTCCATTGCACTGAGGGGGCCTCCACCACCTGCACACAAAGTTATGGATTGTGTAGCAGGGGCTCCATTCCAGAAAATACTGGAAGGCCAATATATCAGCCCCAAGCTCAGCAAATCCCTTTTCCCCTTGTGGCTGAGTAGTGGTTATGCCAGGTTAATTAGCACACCTGGAGCTAATTAAGGCCTTGTCCAGGACTTATTAAAAAGCCTTCCCTCTAGGGAAAGGGTGTAGTTGGAGCGTGAGAGAGAGGGGACTTACTGATATGTGTGAGAGGAGACAAGGTATGGTTGGAAAGCAGCAGATATGGTGGAGAAAGAGCAGAACGCTGGTGAGGAAGAGCCCCACAGGTTCAAACACTGGGGGAAGAAAAAAACCCTGCCTGAGGGAGCAAAAGACCTTTCCTGGGCCTGGAGGCCTGAGGGAAACAATCCCGCTGGTAAAGGGAAGCATGGGACCCACCAGGTAGAGGAGCAACTTTGTCACTCTGTGTGTGTGTGTGAGAAAGCAGTGCTTGCTGCATTATACATTTGCTCTACTTTTTGAACTAAATATATTACATAAAACAGTTGTGTATAATTTTCTAAAATTCCAGATTGAAATGATATTTTATAGCCATTGCTCTCTGCTTTGTGCATGTATTCATGACTGCTACATAATAACCTGACAAGTGCCTGAGGGGTTGCAACCCCCTGTTTGAGAACCCCTGAACTATGCTGATGGGAGAGCCCCTCCCCTCGCTGTAGGAAATGAAGCACTAAAATTGTGCAGCTAGGCCACTGTAGCTTTGCAAGTGTAGACAAGCCTTCCATGATGAGTTGGTGTAGGGGTCAGGCCCCATATATGAGCAATGTTCCCCTGAAGCCTGGTATATGGTGCAGAGACCGTGGGGAGCTCAGACACCACTGGTTAGGCAGGGTTCCCCAAATTGGAGCTTGCATAAGGAGTATAGTGTGGGAGTTCAGATTCTCCTTCCCCTGTCTTCCTGATAGGCAAGCCCCTCCCATGGGGAGCAGGAGTCGAGGATGTCACATTCTGGTAGATGCACTGGGATCCTCCAGATCATTGATCATATCCAAGGGAAGAGAATGTGGAACTGAGAAGCCCTCCTGTCCTTATTCTCAAGTCTTATTTCCTGTACTAGAGTACCACTAGTGCCCATCCTGTCCCAATACCTGATCCTCAACCCCTATTCCCCATTCCTACTTAACTCTTTTGCCTGTCACCCTCCCCTTGCAGTAAGCATTTGCTCATCTAATTTATTTTTTCCTAAAAATAGTTTGTGATTTTGTAATCAAATTACATTTTCCCAAAGTAAAAACCCACCTTTGATAAAGGAGGATGGATAAAGAGGGGAGCAATGTGCCTTTCTTTTGCTCTCTCTCTAACTGTAAATGTCTGTCTTGTGTTGGATTGAAACTCTCAGTGGCTGGTATAGAGCTTAGGTTTTGATGACTGTCTGAGCTATTCTATCTGAACTACCCAGAGCCTGTGATTGTTCTCCAGATAGTTAGCCTCTTTCTCTGCATATGCATAGTATAATTCTGTTAGTGCAGAGCTTAAATCACAAGACTTTGACTTGCTAAATGAGGAAGTAAAGTCTTTTTCAAATAACTTTTTAATTTGGATTCCCCCATGGGGCTGGTGTGTGCCCTGCACTCTGATAGTCATTGTGCATTGGACACTCTGGTGAGATGATCTGAGCCCTCGTTTGATGTCTATTTGTGAGCAAAAGAAGATTGAGTATCTCTTAACTATAAAAAAAAAAAAAAAAAAAAAGCTCCTCTTTTTTCCATAGGTTTTATCTTGGAAACCTCTTGGCCCCAAATCTGGATCACTAACAGAACCCTGCTCCCCACTGAGGCTTGTCTAATTTCATTGCAGTCCAAGTAACCGTGTTGATTTTATTGACCTTATAAGAATCAAGCTTGAAACAGAAAGCTGGTCTTAGCTATAGGAGGGCTGTTGTCCTGCTGTAAAATGCTGCTTTTAATGTTGGCCTCGTATGAAAAGAATACTGTAGTGTACAGCAGATGGTCCATTTAGGTTTATGTTTTCAAATCCCTTCCCCCACATACGCAAGATACAGCTCTAGTGCTGAAATTTTTAAAGTACTAATACAGTAGCTAGCATGTATAAAAGTCCTATAGTTTTGTAATGTTATATTGCAGAACATGAGGGGGAATCTGTGTTCATAAATGACCCCTGTTCACAGAAACAGGCAAATATCATCTATGATGCTAGTGTGAAAACAATGAAGTAAAAACAAGCATGACAGATATGCAGTTTTACCAGTAAAATGGAGTAAATAGATCTGTGAAATAATTTTCTAAAACGGTATTACAGACTGAGGAATAAAAGCATGTTTTTGAGAAGGAAGTACTTGACAAGCTTTCTATTTAAACATATGACTATAATGAGGAGATCTGCTAACAAAAGGTTGTTTGACATTGGGTTTGGACTTAATATACATAAGTAGTTCTTTATTAAGGAAAGAACATTGACAATTGGCAACCATGATTTTACTGGGATGCTTGAATTGTTAATTAGTTCAGGATAAGTTTTAGCTATAAAACTACATTTTAGATAAGACAAATTTAGTTGTACTTTTGCTTATTCTAGTAAAAACAATTATTTGAAAAATATTTACATAGAGTGTAGTTTGTGTAAAGAAGGTTATTTGTATAGCAGGCATTTGGGACTGGCGCACAGAATACAGAATCATTTGTGTTCATTCATCCATAAAGTGTTCCCTTGATATTCCTCTGGGTCTCTCCTTGGCATTAAGTGAACCTTTCGGTTTTGATTCAGCTGAGCTGTTTGATAAATGTTGAACTCCTGTTGTTTTTACTAGATGTTACAGCCTACAGTTAAATTGGGTAGTGAGGGAAGAATATATAGCTCCTTTGAAGAATTTAAGTAGATTCTCAGGGATGGGGGGACACAAACATAAATAATATCATATTCCTTCTCAGAATGCATTCACTTGGGTATATTAACTCTGTAAAATAGAAGTCTAATAAATGAGCATCAAAACTAAAAATCCTTTTTTTTAAAAAAAAAAAAAGTACTTTCCACTTATGAATGTGTTGCATCTATGAATACTAAAATGTACAAGCCACTTTACAGATGAAGAGATTGAGGCACAGAGCTGCCAAGGCCATTATTGAATGAAAGAGCTGGGGATAGAAACTGGCCCTGTATTTTCATGACCATATTTTGGCACCTAATCCTCTTTCCCCCAATTTTCTAAAGTTTGTAAACTCCCCCCTCACTGTCTCCCTCGACGCTTTCATCTCCTTCAACCTCCCTTATCCCCATCATTTTCCTATGTTTCATTATGGTAAGATGAAAGGTTTGGACATATTTTAAAATGTCTTTGACATGGGTGAATAGCACCAGCAAAGGCCCTGTAGCTGCTATTTATAAAATAGCTTGATAAACGTGGTATGGTGCTAAGTACTAATAAGCCAAGTACTGAAATGCTATGCACTTCAGTTAATACTAAAATCAGAGACATTTGTGTATTCTCCTCTGCCCCAGTCAAATCCCGACCCATCTGTACTTTGGAATAATATCCAGTGGATATACAATGGAGATGAATTAAGGACTGATATTCCCCCATGTACAGATTGTGAATGAGGTTTCTGCATTCAGATGGTGACAGCGGGTGGGAGGATCCCAGGTGATCTTCCACCAAACAAACAAATATAAAATTGTTTTCATTGAGAAATTAGCTTCAGCTGCTTTTAAAGATAACTGTCCTCTTTAGAAAATTAAACCAGTTGTACAAGTCCCTTTTCCTCCCTCTCACCTCATACATATCAGCTCTTCGTTAAAGGCCTACATGCATCGCAATCTGTGCCACAAATCTTCCCCTCTTGTACCCCACTTTGAGAACTGCTAGTGTAGAACTTTTCCTTTCCTTTCCTTTCTTAAATACTTTGAGCATTTAAATAGTTGATGATTATATTCAAGTAGTGTCATTGGCCTCTGAATTCTCAGCCTTTCAAATGGGGCAGTTCAGATCCCAGAACTGTCATTTCCGCCTCTACATATTCAGCTGGATCAGCCTTAGGCTGCATCTTTACTGGGGGGAGGAGGGGGGAGCAACTGTGTCTTTTAGGTTGAGATAAAAGTTTGATGCATAAATCTACCTTTTTACTAGAAAGACATAGTCAAACTTACCATTCTGAAGGTTTTCTTCACAACTGTTACAGTAAGAGAATTTCTTTGGGTTTTTTGTTTTTTTTTTTAATGAAAACTGACACTGGAGAGCAATTAATTTGTTTGTTCATACCCCCAACACAGAAGGTAGTGTAATGTAAATAATGCAAAATAACTTTGTACAAAAAAAAATCAATTTCACTATATATTAATTTGTAACCTTTTCCTTGTGCTAAAATAAAGATTGTTAGTTAAAAAACAGATTAGGAAAAGAGCAGTCATGCCTTAGCACATCTATAAAAATATCATATTAAAGAAGATGTTAACCATAGAAAAGCTTTGCTAAAGTATCAGAGAGCCAACACATTTAGGCTGAAGCTAATACTGATGAAAGCTATGTTGAGGATATGTTGGATACTAACTACAGTTATGAAGTCAAGAATAAAGGAAATTGACAAATTCTGAAAGGCTGAAGTAGAGATGTATTTTAATATTTACAATGGTAAATGCCATATTTGGGGGAAATTAGGAAGAATAAATTTGAGCCTGACCTGAGAAACACTCCAAATGATCTTAAAATATTTATATTAGGTAATTTAGTAAGTATAATGAATTTAAACCAATTGCAGAATAAATTGAGAGCTATTGCAATGTCTAACAGGTTAGGAACTCAAGAATGGGATTCAGTATTGCTGAGTGGTACAGTATATTGAAATAACTAAGTGAATTTAGAAAAAGAATGCTAGGTCTAAGTTAGAAAAAGGAATAGAACATTGCCTGGAGCTTTGTATATAATGACTTTTAGTATGCAAATAGTATTATTTAGTGACTGGCATAGGGGAGTGGGAAGCAGAACTGGATTCTGTCCCCTCACCATCACTGGCTTATTATATCTTCTTTGACAAAGTTTAAAGTTTAGTTCTATCTGGAAATATGATTATTAGTCAAAAATGTCTGTTTACTGCATGCAGTTAATAACTTTTATTTTAGCACAAAATTTTTTACTACCTTTTAATCTCTTAGGCTCTTTTAGGCTCTGTGAAATTAAGGGTAACTATACTGGATTCTGTTCCTTCTCTGCACTGTCAACAGACTTGTTCCCTACTTCAAGTCAGTTACACCACTGAATTTAATAGTGTTGCACGGGTGTCAGTAAGGGCATAATCTGAAGGCAATGATATTACATAGGTTAATTAACTTGACTCATTGTGAGCTGAGATTCCAGCCAAGTCTGAAGAAAATCAGTTTGTTTTAAAGCTTTTCACTAGGCTTTATCTTTAATTAACTAATTCTGTAATTAACTGATTGTACTTACCATGTCTGTAAAGGCTAATGTGGACACTTCATACATGTTTGTTTCCGGCTACAAAGCTTCTCTACCTGTTGTCCCAGTTCAGGGCAATTTCCTTACAATGATCCAGAATGGGCACCTGCCCTCAGGCTTCTAGCTCCCCAGCTGTTGCCTCTCTCAGGTGGAGAGAGAGAGATCTTTCCCTTCTCACCAGGATAGGTTCAAGCTAGACAGTTTCCTGCCTTCATGGTGCATTTCCTAAGAAAGAGAGTGCCTAAGCGGACCAACTCGCTTTCTCCGGGGAGACTGATAATAGAATGATTGCTACAGATAAAGCTTTCACACAGAATTTTTTAACCTAGCCTACTTTATTCTTAAGATATAAAAACTTCACAAAGAAAATGTATTCAAATCGATGAAAAAATCAAACAGGAAGAGCTCAACCCTGTTTCCCTGAAGTTACAATTCATTGATGCTTCCACTCAGAACGAGCACAGTCTTATGAGGAGTCAGCCTAAAATCTTTTTTTTAAATCTGAAAGTCTCTTTTTGTCAGTGGCTCTCGGAATCCAGTTTGAGTTAGTGTGTGCACACACACTCAAACACACACACATCCTTTCTTTCCAGGGAGTCTTTAAAGTGCGGTAAGTGAGGAAGTTCATTAGTGTGTCTCCCCCTCCCTAGGAACGTACTTGTAATTCTACAATAACAGGTACACAATTCTATTTTTAATGCAATGTAGCCTGAGGTCTTAATCCTAATTCATTAATTTAACTCAGTGAAGTTTATCTTAATTCCGTTGTTTGTTCATAACAATTCATGGTTTGTCAGTCTGTCACAACCTTCATTATAGTAGTCTGGATCACCTCAGTGGCAATACTGTGAAATAATACTCAAGTTGCTGTGTCCCCATGGTGTACTATTCTCTTAGGTGATGCTGAGGTTTTTGAGAACACATCCTTTGATTCTAGCTCTTCAGTAGTTTGTCACACATTTTGATATCAGACCAGTCAGAGAAATCTAGAGCCTTCAAAGTTTGAGTATGAAGATACACGGTCATCTTGTCTTCTCTCTTATCTTGTTTTATGATTTCTGAGTTCCTTCTCTAACTGCAACAGACTTTTGCCTGTAGTCAAAGAAGTGAAATTATAAAAGAGAATGATTAACTGTCTCTCTCTGCTGCTGAGATTCCTAGCAATTATTTTGAAGTCTTTTGATTACAGCTGTTAGATAAAATTGCTGGAGAGATACCTTAAGAACTGCTAGAAAGATGTATAGCACAGTTCTCTAAGCATTAAAAAGTCCAACAATAAATAATTTCTTTGGATCAAAAAGGGGTACCTCTATCACAGCGTTAACTGTAACATCATCCTTTTGAGATAAATAACAAAATCCTTGGATAGGCAAAACTATGTGCATGTTTGTGTAATAATTCAGATACCACATAGGATTATATAGGATTATATTTCTAACTCTAGTGATAGAATTGATTTAAACGGAAGTGTAGACTTCATATATTTGAATGAAGATAAACAAGTGTTGCTTCTTCCTAACATGTAGTTCATCTTGCACTCTACTCTTCTGGCTCTGACCATAATGAGAGCCCCCATTGTAAAGTAGTATGATAACAGCATAAATATAGTGTAGCAACAGCATGATTTAACAGCATGAATCAGCAAGTAGACTACTGTGGATTTCCTACTCTGTACTGCTGCCCTGTTATCTCAACAGAATGTTCAAAAGTAAATGATGTGACATTATGTTTGGAGTGGTTCCAGTCATCATAAGTAGACTGAATTCATGCTTCACTGCTGTCTTATTGCAGTCTTGCTGAGTGTGTGCTACCGTTCCCCTTGTGACAGCATGATCCCTCACTAACAAGTGATATATCGTAGGTCATGAAATGTGCTACTGTAATGAAAGAATTTGACATTATATGTCCTTCATTTTCAGTTAATTCAGAGGATGAATCCATTTCCATTCCTTTGGACATTTTAACTAATATATTTTTTAAGACATCTACTTTTACAAGGATTTAGAGCGTCCGTCTGTGGTTTTGGTAACAGCTATATCTATCACAGCATTACGTTTCACGTACTGATGAATTCCTTTAGTAATAAATATTTCATAAGATTTAAGTTAGCAGCTAATATTATAGGGACTTTCTTGACCATCAGAGTAAAGAATCTGTAACAAAAATCTGAATTATTAGTGTGGTAAAGTTAGAGAGGGGCCAACATGTTAATGATTAATAATTAGTCTAGTCTCACCTTTTAATATAAAATTAAAAGTTGACTATTTCCTCACAAATAGTTTTGTTGCCCCTTTTTTCCTAAATTGGCTTGTAATATCAAGCTTGTAATAGAGAACAGCCATGTTCCTCACTCTGTGGATCTTTACGCTTTTTTCCCGGAAGAATGAGTGGTGAGGTAGTTATATTTATATCTTTGTGAATATAACAAGTGATTATATTTTGTTTGTAGACACTAAGTCTTTGACATTTAGGTTTCCCTTTGCCTGTTCACATAGTACAAGTGTGGATTTAATTTTAAATTTAAGAGTAGAATGGAAGATTTTCCAATGGCACTCCAAAAACCTTCATTTCTGATTCCATATATGTAACGTCATTGCTGGAAGTGAACATTCCTAGGCATCTGAGTAAAGCCAAAAACAATTTTTTGTGGCCAGCTCTGGGGAGTAAGTGCCCATTGAAATATGGGGCTGATACTGTTCCTTCAGAGCCCTGAGGATTCAGAGAACTTCTACAGTCTATGAAGTCACACAAGTGATTAAAGACAGAACAAGCTACTAAAATGGCAGTGTATTTGGAGAAAGTGTTATGGTATCCATATTTACAATTGTGACAAACATTTCCAAAATCTAATACAAAAATGTTTCTACAATTTTCTCTTTAAAATAAATATTTATCTATAATGGCCTTTTTCATTGTTGCATGCAGTGTTACTGTAGTCATGTTGGCTCCAGTATATTAGACAAGGTAGGTAAGGTAATATCTTTGATTGAACCAACTTCTATTGCTGAGAGAAGATATGTTGGCTGTGCAGGTTTCTTCAGAGGATGAGGACTGTGGTGTTTTTGTCTTGTCATTTTCCTGCGTGGGGTTGTTTGAGAGCACAGAGATTGTCTTGTTTCAGACACATAGTTACTATTGGTGAACTTAGCTCACTGGATGAGATGCAGCACATATCGTGATGGGCATATGTAGGGAAAGGCAAAAGCACTGCATTATCTGTACGTGAACACTTCTCACAAAGTAATCACTCTACGGGCAGACCTAGACTTAAGGAACACTTCAGTAAAGATGTTCCTATATTGATGAAAGAGGTTCTCTCACTAGTGTTGCTTCCCAGAGAGACAGTAGCCATGTCAGTGGGAGAAACCCTCACAGTGGCAGCTAGCTTAGTATAACTGCATCATTCATGAGTTTAGATTTTTAATGCCCTTGAGTAACATAATCACACCAATGTAAGTTTTTAGTGTCAACCTAGCCTATGCACCCCAGACCTGAAGAAGAGTTCTGCGTAAGCTTGAAAGCTCATCTCTCTCTCCAACAAAAGTTGGTCCAGGCAAAGTGATTACCTCATCTACCTTGTCTCTCTCAAATGGTCTCTAATTTTACATTTAGTGATTTTTACAGTAATTCTTGCTGGCCCCAAGTTGTGATAAGAAAGGACAATAAATGTATAGTTCACAAATTCTAATGGATTCAGTTCTGTGACTGGTATGCTGTTTCTCAGTGCAGTGAAACCTGTTAGCAAAAACTGAGTATATTGACATAGTGCCTCATGGAAGGGCAGGAGACCTAGCTTCTAATTTAGATACTGACATTGACTTGCTTTTTATCTTTGGTCAAGTCCCAATAATCTTTCTGTGCTTCAGATACTTACTTTACAAAAGGGGATTAATCATTGTGTACCTCTCTTTGTAAACCTGCTTGATATGTGTTTGAAAAAGCACTGTGTGATGCAAATATTAAAAATAGAAGCATGTGCATTTATTCAATAACCATGTCAAAGTCTTAGTTATCCCAACATACATACACTTGGTCTTTTTATATAATTATAGAATTAAATCATAAGACATTATAGGACTTTTTATTCTACTACTATTTTGTCATCTTGCTCTCATGTGTGAAAATTCTGGCTCTGAGCATGAATTCAGTGAGTTTCAGCTCATAGAATTCCCTTCTTATCATTCCAGTTGAGGGACAGGGCTACTTAACACTGTCACTACTAGAACAAGCTGGATGTTTTCTCCTTAAACCAACAGATGACCAAATGTCTACAGAGGCCCTTTAGAACAGCTTCTGTGCCAGTCCTGGCAGAACGGCTCCTTCAGGGGCTGTACTGCCATTACCTACATCCCCTGCTGTGCCCAAATGGAGATACTGCAGAAGTTAATTCTGTTTACATCCACATTGTCATCAGGAGAGAAAGCTGTGTAGTGCAGTGGTCTCCTTTTTCACAGCCTCTGCTCCTCAAAATCCCAGAGACAAACTCATGGAGATGTGGTAGAGTGGCTGCCCCTCTTCAGTATCAGTTGGAAAGGTTTTTAGCTCTCGTCCACTAACCAGAGAAGAGGGGAAAATATGACCTGACATTTGTATAACCTTTAAAGATTTTTCATAGGCCATGTCATATTAGCTGTGTATTGCAAAGAGACATCAATTGTCAAATCTTAGATCAGCTGCATTTTACAAGAGTTGGTTTTTACTGCCCAGTAATTTTCTAAAAGAAACACTTTCAAGTTAATTTGACATTTTCTCCTTATCAAACGATGTTATTTTCAGTAACTGCCACAGAGAAATCTGTGTGTTCTCCATTACAGTGTAAAGGCCCCTTCAGGAAAAAAGAGAAACTGCTCTGCTTCCTAACCAATTTAAATGGCCTGCTGAACTAAATGCGCTAGCAGTGCTTCCATTTAGTTAGAAATTCAAGCTATCACTGGAGATACCTCTCTCTAAAGAAAAGTGTTTTCTTTCCACGTTTACTTCTTCAGCAGAAACTGCTGAATAACATTATCAATTATTGTCCTTATCAGCGTGTAACCTCTGAGAAGAGGAAAATCACAGGAGCCCGTATACTTGACTACCAAATTCAATCAAAACTGCTGATAAAAGAGCAAATAGAAACCAAACACTTCTGGAGCATGAGCTAAATAATAGGTGACACATGCCTTTCTTTGAGACAAACAGATGGAGGAGGATTAATTTTCTTTTTCATTTCTTTCACTGCTCTCTCTTGTCTCTTATGGTTTACGAAATTCTGGTGCGTGTAGATTTTGTTATCTTGCAACAAAATTGTCACACAGCGACAGCAACACAGTAATGATAACAAGAATCATAATGTTTATTGTTTTGTCATCTAATTGTAAACAAATTGGATTTCAATTTCTTCCTGAAATGCTGTTAAGCTTATAGAGTATTGTTGTCATAACCCCTAGTTAGCACTTTCAACTGCTGAAAAGCTGAAGAATCTTGCACATCACAGCTCATCTGCTCTCTTTAATACGCATTTGTGGATTAGACACCTTGCCCCAATTTACAAATATATTTGAAGATGCAGATTGTTCTGATATCATTCACTTTTTGCACACTTGTATTAACATACTTTTGATAGAGTAAATAGTAATAGCTAAATTCTAATTCGACCCCGAATTCAGCAAAGTACTTCTCCATCCCTATTCAGCACAGCTCTTAAACACATGCTTGGCCTTGTGAGGAGAGCTCTCAGTTACTCAAGGAAAATATCTGTAAGAACTTTTCAGTTAGCTTGGGCTGGGATTTTCAATAGAGCCTAAAGGATTGAAGCACTATGACCAAAGAACCTCTTGTGGCATCTGGCAAGGGGGTTACAGAGATTTGCTGATTCTGCTACGCACATTGTGGATCAACAAAGAACACTGTGTGAGGTCTTAAACAATAGCCAGGGTCACACTGATCATGTGTGTGCAGATACTAGGGAAGGCATTGTGCATGTATATGGAGAACATAGTTTAACCTCTGTGTGATAGAAATGTTGACAAACAGGTTTTCAATCAGACGAATGTTTATGCTTCTGTCTTTGTTGGACTGTAATTTAAGCCTTGGATGCTAACACGGTGGATACGTATTTGCGTACCAAGTCTCTAGAGAGATGTAAAATCAACAGAAAGCAAACAAGACACCCCTTGATTCTGCACCTGGAAAGTAAACAGGCTGTGTGTTGACATTCATGAAAATGAAATCACTCCCACCTTGACTGAACCTCTGCAGAGGACCTTGAGGGTGAAATAAACTTGTTTAGACAGACGAGTACCCTGTTAAGTTCAGTCTCTAAAAAGTGTATTGCATATACAGCAGTATAACCTTTAGTTTCCATTATCATTTCTGGAATCTTTGGTAACAAAGTTTTCCTTGTTTTTACTACAAATATGCCAGAGTGCTGTGATAGTAAGGAGAATGCTGATCCCCAGCTGAATCTGGTAAGCTGGTGTGTAATCTATTTCCCTGGGGACAGGCGACTGGTATTTCTCTGAGTGTTCAGTGACAAAGGGGCTGGAGTTCTACAGGGGAATGCTTCAAAGGGGCTTGGGACTGGGATGTAACTACTGTTAACCTGCAAGGAAAGTAAGACCTAGCACAGAACCCAGACACGTCGCTGGCGCTGGGCACCCAGGGTACGTGCCCTGATTCTCAGTGCTGGTGCCCCGGATCTCCGGCCCAATCGGGTCAGAGATCCAGGGCCCAGCCTCCGGCGGCCGTAGCGGCCCCATCCCTGGCCGAAGATCTGGGGCCCAGCCTCCCAAGGCCGCTTCCAGCCCCGTCCCCGGCCAGGGATCCGGGGCCTGGCCACCTGCAGCCATGATGGGGAATCCGGGGTCCGGCCACCCGTGGCCATGGCAGCCCTGTCCCCGGCCAGGGATGCGGGGCCCTGCCACCCGCGGCCGCTTCTGGCCTCATTCCTGGCTGGGGGTGTGGGGCCCAGCCGCCCAGGGACGGGGGCTAGGGGCAGGGCCTGCTGGCCAGGGGCGGGGCCTGGTCCCGTGCCCTGGGTCCCTCCCCGGGCCAGCGATGCCTCTGACAGAACCCATAGGAGAGTTCTTCAGTTGCTAACAAGCTGGTCATTTCAGTGAGCAGAAGCACAAAGTAGGCTCCTTTCAAACTGGAGGTAGTGGGGTAGCAAGGTGATTCACTGTCCAGAGACTTAGTACAGACATGCAACTCAATTCCTGCTGACTTTCAGTGGGAACCAGGTGCTTAATTCCCATAAACCCCTTTGCAAAAACCAGTCATAATCATTACTTTCTTAGGATCAGTCCTTCACGTCAGCTACCATATACTGATGTACATTAATTAGTTGACATTCAGAAGGGATAGCTGAATAATTGTTTAACGAAAGAAACTTTTAAAGTCAAGTCATTAATTATATTAACTACAAGAACAGTGCTTAGTGCTCAGTATTTCGGTATTCAGTTTTAATTAACCTTTTAGATATGTATCAAGAACACCTCCATGTCCATCAGAGAACACTTAAACAAATTAGACTTTTGTGCTTTTAAATGTTGAGCATCTCATCCCTATCCTAAAGGAATTCTCTCCTTTCTCCACTCTTTTTGTGAATGTGCCCAGACAAAGCATAGGTTTACAGATGGCCAGTAAAGGAATTAGTAAGTATTAGTAGACTAAACTCTTATTGATGCCCACCAATGTCTATTAATAAATCAGGCTGTTGCTAGAACAATTATTATAAAGTGTCTTGTCCATCCTAAATTAAAATGCCTAATCTCACTGGGTATAGGTATCTGATTATCATCAACATTATTCACTCTTTGCCAAGTTCTGTACTTCTCCAAAGTCAGTGGTGTTGCATAAGGATAAGTAAATGTACAATCTGGATTTCTGCCTTCCTCCCTGACAAGATGTATTTCAAGAAAATTGTCTTCTCTGATACCTGTCGTATTAGGCCAATGCATTATGTATTTCTGTGTCCTATAACTGCTGTCTACTTTTGTTTCCAGTTCTTCAGTAAGTGTATTTTGCTGGGTGATCTTCAAAGTAAGAGAATCCAGAAGTGTGTCTCTGGTGTGGCAGCTCCAAGAATTAAAAGTTGAGTCAGACCACAAAAAAAACCATGAATGTTTTTGTTTGTTTTGTTTTTTAAGTTTGTTCATCTGTAGAGTTAGTCAGAAAATCACAAGTTTAAAATATTCAGCCAAGAACCGCATATATTTCAGTTGAAAAATCTCTCTCTCAAACAGAAAATGATGATTTTTGGGAAAGCTGCCATGTTTTCTATAGGAGTTGTACTTTAGGTGACTTGTACCCCCTTTTCCTCTCTATGGAGGGTTCCCTGGTTGAACTACATCTCTTATGATCATCACAGAATGTGCTTCTTTTGCTAAGTCAGAGCGATAAATCATGGAAGTCCCTACCGCTGTGCATTTTGCAAGATGTAGTCCACCTGGGAAACCCAGCCGAGGGAGGAGAGAGCATATAACTATACCTCACATGAGCCATCATAGCAGTGTTTCTCAAGTTCAGAATAGAAAAGTTTATAATTTTGGCCAAAATACAAAAATGTGTTTAGTTATTTTTGGCAAAAAGTAAAAGCTTCCATGTTTTGCAGACTGTATATGTGAATTTTTTTTTAAAGCCCTGTTTTCCATAGCAAAACAGTTTTAATGGAAGAATTTCAACCAGCCCTATTAATTCTGCCTTCAGGTTTCTGAGATTTAAGCTCAGAATGCACTCAATTCATTACTTCAAGCTTTTCTCCATAGCTGTGAGGGCTAGGTAAGCTGTTGGACTTTAACATATGGGCAAATTAGGATCAGGAAATTCAAACCAGGGTACTGTTGAATTCAGAGAGCAAGTGTTGTAAATGCTTTATTTGAATCTGCTACACAAATATTTTGATGTTGCTAGACTACAGAGAAATCAACAGACATCAGTAGCTTACCTGTAGTAACACATTTCAGAAATGGAATTCTGTTGTTAAATGTGACATTTTTTATTAGTCATTCCTGTGCTTGCTTTTAGGCCTCAATTTGTAGTTCCACATAGTCTGTGGACAGATTTTTCTACAGTTTTATATGATCAGGATAATTCCATCTATTCTTTGACTTGCTAATACTGATAAATAGTGACAGGTGGGATTTTGGTTTTCTTTTTAACTTCTTGTTTTTGCAGTAATGTACATTTGGCTCATTAAGCATTTCCCATCCCCACATCTCTGTGCCACTGCTTTAAATTGGCATCACATAAAAATAAGTAGCATCAGACAGAAGAGACAGTGTTTACCAAATGCAACTAAATAGGTTTGGCAACAGTTAATGGATTAATTCTTTTCTAAAGATGTAGTAACTGAGGTGTGTGTGAGTGAGTGAGAGAGAGAGAGAGAGAGAATCTACCTGGATACTTGTACTACTACTTTGAAAACTGGCTGGTAAAATATTAACCTTATTGAAGTCAGCATGATTTTAGCCATTGACTTCAAAGTAGCCAAGAATTTAACCCTTGAGCCTTTGACTTTTTACTTCTAATTTTGACATTTTAAAATAACAATTTACTTCTCACTTTCTTGTCAGATACAAGACAAATTTTTATTAATTAAGCCATTTTCCAGCCAGCCCTGAAACATTGCTTATATGACCTGTCCATATAATTCAGGGTCAGACTTTTTTAATTCTGAATTCTATTTGTGTACATAACAGACAGACTCGAAGAAAGCATATAGAAAGAAAGCATAAAGAAAAAAAGTCTCCCTTATAGCAGAATATGAAATCTATTACAGACAAGAGATTCACAAATAAACCTTTAATACAGAGGTCAGCAACCTGTTTGAAGGGCTGTGCCCAACTTTGCTCGCTGACCCTCTCCCAGTGCCAGCGGTGATGAGTGGCAGTTGGGGTGGGTGGAGGGAGAAGTGGGAGTGGGGAGCAATGGCAGTGCAAGGGAGAAGAAGAGTGGCTGGTGGGGTGGGGTGGCAGGGGATCTTGGTAGCTCAGTGGTGGCAGGGATGGGCAGAGATGTGGTGGCAAGGCAGGGGCACCCAGTGGGATGACAGGGCAGGGACGGCAGGAAAGTGAGGGGAGCAGCGTGGCCGGGATCCCTGGCACTTCCCCCTTCACTCCACCCAGCTCTGACCTCGCTGGCCTCTGAGCTACTGCAGCCAGGCCTGGGCTCCTGCCTTGTCCCTGAGGTGCCACCCCCCACCAGGCCTGCAGGCAGTTGCCCCTAGGCTCCCTCAGCACACTCACCCAGGGGGCTGGCCAGAACTACTCCTTATGTGGGTAGGCCTAGGGCCACTGCCACATGGCACTTTAAATTCCCCACAGCTTCTCCAGGGCAGGAGATTTAAAAAGGCTCTGCCTGGCCCCAGCTCCCAGGCCCCCTAGTGAGGGAGGAAGGATTGGAAGCAGCAGAGTGGCTACCATGAGGAGTTTGCTTGGGGTTAGAGCTGTCCCATAAGGTCAGGAGCCCTGCGTGTGCCGCTCAGAGTGAGCCCACGTGCCACCTTTGGCACACATGCTGGGAATCGATAACTCTGCTTTAATAGTTTTTCCTATAATTTTGGTTCACAGCCCATGACTAGTTTCCCCTTCTTTTGGAATATTTGATCAAGAGAGTTTTGTTTTAAAATATTAATTTCTCTTTTATCCAGCATCCTGTGCAGATGGAAGGATTATTGGCACATGAGTTAGGACAATAAGCACTAGACAACTCATGATAAAATTCTTGAAGTGTTACTACTAATTTTTTTTTTTCACACACAGGTTTAGACCATTCTTAGTCATGCTATGGTTTAAACAGAAGCACACCGAGTCTAACATAGTCTACAAAGAAAATATAAAATAAATAATGAAACGGTGTTACTCCACTTACAGTTCTTTGTTTTTTGTCCTTCCTGGAAAGTTATTCACACATTATTCTTTCTATAAGACTGAGACTTTTATCTTGCAGAAAATTCCCTTTTCTAGATGTGCCAGCAGAGCAGTTAATTATCCCCCAAATTAGTAAGCGGTCCATTTCTGATTATCACATGTAATCCTAACAATTTATAAATGATTAAAAGAAGTTTGTTTCACAGGTAATGAGTAGTGTTGGTTTATGATGGGTTGTTTACATTAACCAAAGGTTAAGCGGATTAGGAAATTGTCTTTCAGATGAAGAGTTGTATTTCAGTCATGTAAAGAATCCATCCGAAGAGTATTCTCTAAGAAGCTCAGTGTATATTTTCATCCATCAGTTTGTTTAAAATGATTTGAGATTGGCAATTTTAAATCCAGACTACATCGCACAATCTCTCTGTTTTACTATAGTCCTATTTAACCATCTTCCCTAGGGATACATGTTCCTGCTGTTCAGGGTTAATATGGGTGGTGTGCTGCACCCCACCACACACACGCACTCCTATAAAATGACCTATGTATCTTTCCTGTTTGCCATCACAATGTAATCATGTGGTTTAATGCAAAGTGAATCATGTGCAGTGTTGTTTGAAAGCTCATGGCATGCTCTATATTATTATTCTGGTATCATGTTTCCTGCAGCATCATACATATGTACAGATATGAAACATCTCCGTAAGTGTATGTCACATGGCATAAGGGAAGGAGAGCAGACAAATGGAGTTGTGCTCACACATAACTGGTGAAGGTATGCATAACAAAGGCAATGCAAATTAAGGGCCTGGGAAGGAAAGAGAAGAGGGTACACTTTAACCTGAGAAAGGGCTTTTTGCCTCTTGGCTTCCTCAGTTCTCAAAAGAATTAGACTTATTCATTCAAGGGGGACTTGGCTGCAGAACGATAAGCAGCCAAAGCATGAGGGTAAGTTAGCAATGGGCTGTAACAGTGATCTTTAGTTTAAAATATGAGTGATCTTTGATTGTGATTGACTATCTGATTTTGCATTGATTTGCTATATAGTCACTAAAAATTGTTTCTTAATACATGAGTGTTTGTTTGCTCTAAAGCAGTGCAGATTTTGGAAAGACAATGAAGGTGTAGATGTCAGACTTAGAGCAAAAATTAGCACGTATCAGCTTCCTTGTTAAACTGACAGACCAGAATAAATGAGCTTGCAGTGATCAGGAAGGGTCTTGATCCCTGCAAGACAAGTTCTAGTGTTGCACATGGGAGTTGGGGGTCCAGCCTGTGAGAAGCTAGTGAGCACACTTTCAGTGCCTAGAAGACCAGTTACACACAGGAGGCTATAGTAAGCTGACCCAGGAGTGGCGGTTCACCCAGCAAAGTGAGGTAAGTCAGAGCCCTGGACTGGGGAATTGGAGACACAGCAGCTCATCAGACCAGGTTGCATAAGCGGAACATCACAATTTGAAAAACTGGTCTCTTTACCTCTTGGTTATTAATGTTCTAGTATGCAGTTAAAACAATTCCACTATTTCAACTAATATAACACTTGCCAGTGTTTAAATAAGATTTTTTTTCTTGCCTATGAGGCATCAGATTTGGTAGTTACATTGTCTTGCAGAGCAGTACAGGAGCTGAAGGATTTTTCAGACTTTTGGCCTCATTACTGGTCCTTGTTTTGTCAAAGCTGCTTGTGTTCTTCATGGTGGAACCTCTGGGTTTCTTTTCTTTTCGTTTCTTTTTGTTTCTTTTCTTTTCTTTATACCATTCCTGTTGTTCCCTTCTAAATTGCATTGATTTGCAAAAGCCATTATTTGACTTTCTTTCTTACTTTGCTCATTGTAGGTGGAGAAACACACCTTTTAGATGCTTACTTAAATTCAGGTGTCAACTGCTTGTCATTTCTCTGTTAGCTTATCTGTTTAGGAGCATATCTCAGTCTTTTCTTCAGTTCAGATGGAATCAGATTCTTCTTCAAAGCTGTTTGACTGTCTGACTTGACTGAGGTGGATCTTTGAATTTCATTGAGGTTTTGCTTTTTTCTTAATTGTCTACTTTGCAAAGTAAACTTTAAGCTTTGCAAATGTGTTCATAAGAACCCTTTCACATAAATATAAACAGATACACTTTATCAGTTTGTCTTTGCTTTATAGCTACAGTACTTCTAAAGGTCATGCATATTTATTTTATATGTAGCATTAGATTTAGATATCCTTTTGGATTTTTCTTGCATCTTTTTCCTCCCACGAAAGCTCATGCAATAAATAAATTTTGTTTGTCTTTAAGTGCCACAGGACTCCTCGTTTATTAATACTTAGTTGCTTATCTAAGTAGTATGGTCATTATTTTAAGAAGTGCTGACAGTAAGGAATTGTGGGTGCTCAGGATCTGTGAAATCATTGGGGTGTATGCATACATTTTCAATGAATTTCTTAAATTTTATTCAAAATATAGTAATTGACCTTCTGGAAAATTGGGCCATTTAAGTTGTACTCATAAAAATTTCAGCGAGCCAATCCTTGTCTTTTGTAAAATGCAGTCTTCTTCTTTGCATATGTGCAGTGCTCCGCAAGGGGCATCTGACAAGAATTTTTCCTCAAATTGTGTCCTCTGATTAATCATTAGCTTTGCCAGCTCAGGTGATACTGACTGAGAGGGCAATGTGAACATGTCCCCATTAAAATGAAATTCTTTGGCTCTGTAGTTTCAGCTCAAATAAATCATTACTTGCATTAAAACAATAATATTTTATTAAGTAATGCAGAAAAAGACATGGGGAGACACAGTGGACAGCAAGTTAGACACGAGTCAACAGAGTGCCTTTATTGCCATGAAGACTAACAGTATATTGAGCTGCATTAGTAGGAGCATTGCCAGCAGATTGAGGGAAGTAAATATTCCTCTCTATTCAGCACCTGTGGGGCCTCATTTGGAGTCATGTGTCCAGTTTTGGACCCTCCGCTACAGCAGGATGTGGACAAATTGGAAAGATTTAGCAGAGGGCGACAAAAATGATTAGGGGCTGGAGCACATGACTTATGGGGGAGGATGATGGAGGTTTAGTTAGTCTGCAGAAGAAGAGAAAGGGGTGGGATAATAGCAGCCTTTAATTACATGAAAAGGGGCTCCAGGGAGAATGGAACTAGGCTGTTCTCAGTGGTAGTAGATGACAGAACTAGAAGCAATGGTCTGAAGTTGCACTGTGGGAGGTCTAGATTGGATATTAGGAAAAAATTTTTCACTGGGAGGGTGGTGAAGCACTGGAATGGGTTATGTAAAGAGGTGGTAGAATCTCCATTCTTAGAGTTATTAAGGATGTGGGTTGCTGAAGCCCCAACGGAGATGATTTAGGTGGGGTTGGCCCTGTTTTAAGCAAGAGGTTGGACTATATCCTCATGAGGTTCCTTCCAGCCCTAATCTATGATTTGCTGCTTTAGTGTTTCCATAGTAGAAGAGGTTCTACTGAAAGCTTGTCATTTTCCCCAACAAAAGTTTATCCAATAAAAGATATTACTTCATGTACCTGTCTCTCCATGTTGAGTCTATTATGATCTATATCAGTTCTTGCTTAGTTTTAAATCTATGTAACTAATCATGCAGATAGCAAAATCTTTGACAAAGCTCCAAATTTTGTACAAGTATTTTTATTTTTTCATAATGTCTGAGAGAACATATAAACTACCTATCATATTAAATAAAATGAAGTAAGCTTGTGTACTTTTCATGTTTGAGTTAATTCTCACTGTCTATTTTCAACTGCAAAGCCCTGTAAATGAAGATATAAATCATCTCCCCAACTAAGATAAGCAACATTTTTTAGCATGTTCTTCAAAACATGGTGTTTTATAATTAGCAATTAAGGATAAAAATGCCAGGAGGAAGTTAGATTCATGCAGGATCAAACAAAAACTTAATTGCTGTTTTTAGTGTTTTAAATATGCCATTTAGTGATCAAAAAGTCTTTGTCAGTATGCATGAGAGAGAAACATGAAAGGGAAAGGATAACCCTATCAATTTGTCATAATGTCTTAGTTTCAGGACTCTAAGGTGTATTTCTCTATATAATTCTTTCTTCTGAAAAATATGAAATTAATTACAAAAATATATCTATATATGTTATCAGAAGATGAATAGAAGATTGGTCTGTCAAAGTGTCACCTTCTGTTTTTCACTTTGTTGAGAGCTGTCATCCTTTGCTAGTGACCAATTTCAGAAGTTGGCATTTGAGCCCTATCACTGTTTTCTCTCTTTTTTTTTTTTTATTTCTTCCATAACATAACAAGATTTTCAAAATAATAACTGGGTTGTCAGAGAAATCATCCACAGAAGACTGTATTAACTAATGATTTACAGGTGGTGATTGGGGAAGTTTCTGGCCCAATGTCTGAGATGACCAGTAATTTTGAGGAAACTGAGTTTAGAAAAAAAAAAAAAAGCTGTGCAATCTCCAGTTCAAAATATTAAAGCATAGAAAGAGTAGTGACATTTAAAGGACATCAGAAATGTACAGCAAATTGAAAATAAGAGTAATTTCTTCAACACAACGGTTCTCTCTGCAGTTAATTTACTGAGCATGATATGATAACAGGGAAAATTTACTTTTACCTATTTGGAATAAAAACGAGTATCTCAAGAGCTAATGATTCTAGTTACTGTGTGGAATGACCTTTTTGTCCATTGTAAGTTTCACTTTTTTTCTAAAGTTAGGTTTTGGTTTATGGTTTTTGATCCATTGGTTTAAAGGTCATGGAGTAGGAAAGGAACGTTAAAATAAGAAGAATCTTTTCATAGACAATTTTCACAGGGGAAAAGAAAAGAAAAAGATTTAAAGCCTCCTTAAATGATCTAATTATTATGCAAGATATGTAGCATATGTACTGAGCAATAACCAAGATGTAAACAAGCTCATCATATGAAACTGAATTTAATGAGTTGAATATTCACTATTTCAACAAGTATTGATTTCTTTCCCTTAAACTATAATGGCAAAAAATAATTGAACTTTTAAATATACTACAAGAGTTCTTTAGTAACAGTGATTTATGGAATGTCAAGAATATGTATAGCCTAATCCTTTGAATTCACTGTATCACTGAAATTTTAAAGCATTTCTTAAATAAACGTAAAAAAGACAAGGTAGATGTGGTATAATATCTCTTACTGGACTATCTCCATTGGTGGAAGGTAAAAGCTTTTGATCTATACAGAGTTCAGAATGTATTACTTTACCTACCTTAAAAAGCCTGGAGTCATGTGCCATGTAAAGACTAACGGATTAATTTGTCACATGAGCTTTCATAGGAGGAAATAATGGCATTTATTTTCTTCCCATTCATAAGTTCCCCAATTTCAATGCATCTGATGAAGTGGGATTTTCTCCCACGATAGCTGATGCAACATATAAATCTGTTAGTCTTTATGTGCCACAGGACTCTTGGCTGATTTTCTGGACTAGACTAACATGGCTACCCCTTTGGAACTTTACCTAACTTGTCTCTCTCATATCTTGGTACTAGCATGGCTACAATAACAAAGCAAGTAATCACTGAATATGGTGGAAAGTACTTACAACTTTTGATTATAATATGCATAGTACAATTTTCCAGAGGGGTAGCCGTGTTAGTCTGCATGTAGCAAAAGCATCGAGAGTCCTGTGGCACCCTATAGACACAGATTTCTTCGAGCATATGCTTTCGTGGGCTACAACCCACTTCGTCAGATGCCGAAGTAGGTTGTAGCCCATGAAAGCTTATGTTTGAAGAAATCTGTTAGGCTATAAGGCGTCACAGGACTCTCGCTGCTTTTAATATGCATAGTATAGCCTCAGTTCATAAAGCTTCCTACTTGTCATACGTCAGATACAATATAAACATCTACATCTACCTACAAAGATAACCTAAATACTTGCAATATTTTAAAAAGTTGAAATTAGTAGAAATGGCTGTTGTGTATTTTTGAAAATATTTCATTATTACATTTTTGCCTTATCAAAATATTTATTGGTTTTTTGGTGTTCATGAAAGTGACTCAGTTATAATCACTGGCTGGAGTGTTTATGCTAAAGCACCTCAGTTCTGATCTGCAACACACTGTCATTCATATTGCAGGATAGTTTGTTCATGACATACAGGTGGATGAATGACGTGCACTAGAATGGATTTTAAGCAGCTGTCCAAAACTTTATTAATGGAACATTAGGTATAGGTGGTGTATGCTCCCCCATCTCATATACTAGTTGCCATTATGGTGTTACAGAGCTCCCACCAAATGAACAATAATCCTGTGTAGACACCATGGCCTACTCCCTAGGACTCAGCTCACTGTGAATCTTCACCATTGTCCTTGTTCTGCTCCTCAATGAAGCAAATAGACTTGACTACAATGGGAGCAGAATAAGACCTATGCTGTGAGCTTTTGAAAAAGCGATCCATTGTATTTTAATTATGTGATAGACCTGGCGTTTTCTTTTATATATTTGTCACCTTTGCATTAGGATTGATAGATTATTATTATACTTGTACCTCAATATTTTCAGTACGCACTCTACTACTGTCTTCACTGTCCAGGGATCTATATTGTACATCCTGAGAGAATACTGTTTAGTTAACAAAATTAACTATTGGCAAGTTTTTAAGAGTCATTACTGTGTATAATAAAGTTTGTAACACATTTTTCTTAAATTACAAATCTAAATTAAATATGTAATTAGGGACTCATGTAAAGTATTATGCAATTAAAATTTCATTTAAATGGACTGAAGTTTTACAACAGACTGGTCTGGTAATGAATATATTAAATATCAAGTGGTTTGGAGCTAGGCATTTGTGGAGAGTATTTTATTATCACAAATGTTGTGGAGTAAATATGGAGCAGGAATCATAGGGGGTATTTATGTAGCCCAGTACTTCTTTTCAGTATCACATTTTTTACTAGGTGCTGCTGGTTGCGCTCAACTATTTGTGACTCTTCTTTCTTTGCAAAAGATGCCTATCTTAGGAAGTGGCTGGAAGGACATGTGAGGTATGTCTCTTTCTGTCCTCTCTCAGTGCCAGATAATGAAGTGGCAGCAACAGTGCTAGTTAGATGAGTTTTCCTTTTCCTGGAGTATATGCAGTCAGATTGAAAGCTTGAGAGACAAACATGGTCAGATAGTGCCCTCACGTATCCTGTAAAATAAGAGCACCTCAAAACCACCAGAGTGTAAGGAATATTATTTAGGCTACTGTTAATGCATTTATTGCCAGATACAGCTGATAGTCAATGGCGCAGTAATTCCTGCCTGTGGCTAAGAAATGTTTTGTAACAACCAATAGAATTATTACAGATAACTCTTTAAAAGGCAGTAGCTATTGTTAGTAAAGAGAGGTAATGTTGACTGCTGGATAGAGCACTAGACTGGGACTTTGGAAATCTTTCCAGGGCTACTGATTGCCTTATGTGAGTGGTCTTTTACCACTCTGTGGTTTGGTTTCCCCAGCTTCAGTAACAGCACTGACCACCATTTTAAAATGCTTTAAGATTTACTGACAAAAAGTGGTATAAAAAGGGACCAGGTAGTGTTGTTGTTCTGAGACTTTGCTAAGTTGTATCTATCATGGATGCTTTTTAATGAACTCTTGCATTCTCTCTGTTTTCTCTGAGTATTTGCATTTGACAACATCAGCTACATAAAGCTTGTTTGTTTCCACTGTTACTAAACTTGGAATAATTTAGGAACAATCTCACAAAGGCAGCTACAGAGTGAATAGGTGAAAGCCTCACAGATCAGTGGGGTCCTCCACAAATAATGGCTGTTTTCATGTAATTCACAGGGTACCAGTAGTGATTTTAAAAAAAAAACTGTATTTAGAATCAGCAAAATACTCTCCACGGGATTATGACAAATTTATGGATGGTAAAATTTAGCATTGAAACACCGTGAAAGTTCTTTTAACATGCAATATTATGAAAGTTATTAAAATGCTAAATGGAGAAAAGCTGCAGACTTCAAATAATCTTTAAAAGCCAGCATATGCTACATAGCTAGCTAAAAGTAAACAGATTGCTTGCAGAGCACTTCCAATATGAAAAAAAATTACAGAAGTGTTAAATATTATAAATGAAAAAGCACCAAGCTGATACAAAATCTTGCATTTTTATACTGTAAATCTGTCAGATGTATCAGCAATAACTTGTGTTGAGGAGAGGACTGAACGTTTTCTTATGCCTTACATTGTAGCTTCCTACTGGCTGTGTTGAGCCACTATTCCATTAGCAACTGTCCTTTCAAAAAATGCTGAGGTTGTGCAACATAACTCGAAGCCCTGAAGGGTGGGGATCTGTGGCACAATTGCATGGGGAGAAAATGTGGCACTATCCTAATAAAAACTGGATAAGTGGATCAATTGAACTAGATGGTATATTTAAATAAATGTGAAGTTTAAAAGCAAAAACAAGAGAAACCTATTAGTGAATTAATTTAGTGACAAGCAATGTCAGCAAGTAGTGTAGTATATGACGCACTTCTACCAGTACATCTTAAATTTTTAGCAGCAATGCCCTTGCTATACTTTTCGTGATATTCTCCTGGCTGGTTGACTAGACTCTATTAATTGTACTAACTAGACTTTGTGATGTGTTCAGCTGGAGAGAGGAGACTTCCAAACACATTTTTCATTTGTAATCTGAGCAACAATAATAACCAGCTCCTTTGAGGTGAAAAGTAATTAAGGCCAGATCCTGCAAGGTACTGAATACCCTCAACTCCTAATGACATCTCAGGGAGCTGAGAGTGCTCAGTGCTCTTACAGAAGTTTTCAGCATCCTATGGCATCAAAATCCATGTCAGTATACCACCTAGTTCAACTTATAATATGCTGTTCAAGGCTATTATTATCACTTATTTGAAAGGATTATAGAGCATTAAAATTGTGTGTTTGGGGATGGACTCTCTCTCTCTCTCTCTCTCTCTCTCTCTCTCTCTCAAAAACAAATAATTTATTTCTGCTGCAAGGCCACAGACCAAGATGCCTACAAAGTTTCAGCTTAGAGCAAAATTTTATGAATGCGTTACTAACCCTTAGGAAAGAAGGATTTCTAGTAGAAATGCTGATAAACCTGTAATGATAGCAGTGAGTGCCTCAGTATAATAAAATATCAAGTGGGTTCATAGCATATTAAAACCCATCTGTCTGTACCTAGTGTAGCATTTTCCAACACCTGCTGAAAGATTTATGGAAGAAATAAAGGAAGCAAAGCAGCAGGAGAATAAACAAAGAAAGAGAGAGAACAGAAGAATAAAGATAAGCAAAATAAATAAGAGGATTAATAAAGAGAAACCTACCTTATTTTCTTACTTATGAAAAGGCTTAAATTAAAAGGATTTGTACAGTCAGTTTTACTAATAAAGAAGGCATATATTTTCTCATTATTCTGTTAATATTAACCATGAAATTGAAGTTGTGGGAACAAGTTATTACCATTTCTCCGATTTCTGACCTATTTGAGAAAGCTTACTCACCTAAGGTCATTATTTCACCAGAGTCTTGCTTCCATGAACACATTACAGTTCATTCTGCAGATGTATTCACTCTGCCAGTTGACAGTATCAAAACTCTTTGGTTATAATTTAATGTCATATGATATTCTATCTTCCCTTTTTTACACGTACTTGCTCTCACCCACAAAGTGGAGACATTTCTTATTGAAAAATGGAACCGTGCAAGTTCAGAATGATATGAAATAAAAACTAATTTCTTCTGTATAGTCCACCAGAACACTCATCCATTTTTTCCGCAAGTATAAACATCTTCTGACCTTTAAGTTACTTCATTTGTAGAAATTCTGTTCAATTTATAAAACTGGAATGATGTATAAAGGTTTTGAGCCTGTGTCTTTGGCAAATTATTTAAATAGAGCTACAGGATAATTGACAGACACCCCAGCCAGATAGATGCCTTGACAGAAAAAATTAGATGGACCAGAAAAATGACTGGTGGAAGCATATTTTACAAACTCTGATCTTCAAACTCAGCATAACTTCCTCATTCTAAAATATATTCTTTAATGGTTTAGCACCAAAGAGTTTTTCTTTAAAACAAAGTAAACAAGGAGAGCAGCACAAATTAAAACTCTGAATGTGGATAGAAAAGTGAATTGCACTAATTAGTCTGGCTACCTTATTTTCACATAAACCTTAGTGGTTCTTGCTTTATCTATTAGGGACAAATAAGAATAATAATCCTAAATAAATTAATCTAGTTACTCAGTCACTACTAATTCCTCATCTTTGCTCTGTTGTAATTATAAACTGCTAAAATGAGTAGCTTTTAAATACCCTTGTCATGTACTTCGTTAAATTTCAATTAGCAGATGTTGTATATCTCTCCTTTGATTGAAAGGCATGGGAACATACTTCTCTTAGGATTTCTCATTCAGGCAACAACGAATACTTCCATAGCATGCTTGACATTAAAAGAAAATGTAATTTTCTTAAGGAGGTATCTTTCACATTATGCTTTTCTTTAAAACAAGTTGTAAGATTTATTTTTGTCCAGATATGTTTTGAAGCTCTGTTAAGTAATATATCAGAACAATTTACTCATCTTCAGTAAATTACTTAAGCAATGTGTCTTTGTGATCACCAATTACTTTACTTGGATTTATAAGGCATATTCCTCAATCAATACCAGTTCTACTTTCTCAAGTAGTTAGGGGGCTTATTTTTTTCCCATCTATGTCAACAGCAAAATTCTCATTTATTTCAATAAGAACAGAATTGAATCCTCAACAAGTTACCAGGACCATCATTAGGGTAGGGTCAGAGGGGCAGCCACCCAGGGCTCTGCACTTTGGGGGGCGTGGTCCTATGGGGGCCACTCTGCTCCCGCCCCCATGCTGGGAACTGGGTGAGCTGGCCAAAAGCAGCAGCCTGGTTCAGCTCTGCTGGTTCACCTACCCTTCCTCCCCGCCACGCATGCTTTTCACATGTCTTCGAAGCATCTGACGAAGTGGGATTTTCTCTCACAAAAGCTCATGCGAAAAATAAATCTGTTAGTCTTAAAGTGCCACACGACTCCTTGTTTCTTTTGCTGGACTAGACTAACACGGCTATCCCTTTGGAAATTGACATCTGTTTAAAACAGAGAGTAGGTGACTAGGATCCATCCTCATTATATCTTGATGCCTTTTATTTGCAATAATCTTTTTCTCTCTTGAAGAACATGAATATATATTTAAGGAGCGCTAATTTTTAAATGTGTTTGAAAAGCATGATATTCTAAAATTGTTTTTTCTAGCATGAAAGCTTTCATTCTGATGAAGTTTATAATTTATCTACATTAAGATAGATGTCTTTAAAAACACAGTCTTTTTATGAAGACTAAATTAAACTACGTATGACACAAAGAAGAGCCTGCGTTTGGGACTGCTGACATACACAGAATTTCTCTTGCTCCTGATTTTGGGAGACCTCTAAATGTTTAAACCAATCTCCACTTTCATTTTTAAAAAAATAACTTTCTTGTCCTTTTCTTTGTACAGATAGCATAGCAAATGAAACTGTAATTAAAGACTAAACTTTATCAAGATGGCATTTCTTACATGATTCACAGTGCCCATTCTAGCTACAGCAGGTTGCTCCCTGGGACCCATGAAGCAGTACACTTAGTTTTTAAGGAGACTTGCCCATATCAGCGGAGATGACTCTGGCTAGAAGCTTGGAAGCAGCCCAGAGTCTATGACTGAAGAAAAGGCCCCTCTTGCATTCTAATTTCTACTCTGAAACTGAGTCCCAGTGTGATCTTCGTCATAATTTGATATTTTTGCATCTTTCTCTGTTGACTAGAGTAGCGGGCTCCCTGTGAAGTACTTAACTGTTGGTTGTGATATTTAGTTAATGTTTTGTCAATTGCAACACAAGTGCTAAAATTCACCAGAAGATTGCAACCATACAATGGCTGGGGGGCTTTTAGTTTACTCCAAGCTTATTTGGGCATGAGCTTCTTCTTGAAATAGTGCTTTCAGATTTTCGTCAGCTATGTGTCTGACACCAGCACAGGTATCTGAGCTCTACTTCTTCAGGTCTGTGAGGCCAATGATAGTCCCTAAGAGAGACTTTCGTTTTTGCAGAAAGTCAGTCAATTAAGTTTGAGAATATTGCAAAGATTCAACTTTTTGATCTTTCACAGACTCAGGGGCCGAGTCCACAACTTAGTACTGTGAACGCTCTAAATAGAAGTCTTAGGTTTGTGAGTAAGGGATGAATAAGAGTTTCATAGGACCACCAAATACAGTAATTAAGCTCTCACAATGAAAATATATTTTGAGTATAATGGGAAATTGGTTAAATATAAAGTTTAGTCTGCTGTAATAACACAACACTTCACAATTTGAGCAAATCCTTCAAGTTCTAAAAACGTCCTCTATGCTCTTCGTTGAAAGAGCAATAATAGAAGGCCAGATACTCAGATGGCATAAATTGCATGCCATTTATGCAAGTTTATATCAAAGCAGAATGTGGTACAACAAATCTGTTGATTGTTGAGGGCCTTGTAAAGATTAAAACTGCTAATTTCAAAAAACTACATATGACAGTAATATAATTTGGTGACTGACTAATGCATTGTTAAGAATAAATGTTTGGTTTGGTGTACTATGCAATTAGCTGTTTAAAGGAGATTCCTACTCTGTAGTGCTAAACTATTAAATAGCATCACAGTCACAGTTGTCAAACAGAAATTAAATGACAAAGATTTTTGGTGGGGCTTTGGCAACTGTCTAAGAGTTACATGACTTCACTTAAAGCATATTTTTAAGACATTATGGCACTTTTATCTGTTATACAGCTAATTATCAGATGTGGTTATGCTTGTCAAATTAATAACATTGCTTATTTTACAATCCCCCTTGTCCATCTTACAAAATAAGATTCCTCAAAGTAAGTGATACCTTAAGCTACCAAGAAGCAGATGAAGCCAAAAAACTGCAAACCATGTTAGATCCAGGTTCAGGCATCAGATTTGAGATCAGCAAGTCTGTCTCTTCCATTATCTCAGAGATCCCCCTGACAGAGGAGGGAGGAAGCTGCCTGTTTGAAATGTGGAGGGGACAGGAGCTGGAGCTGTGGTGGGGTCAGGAAGGGTATACTGGGACTTAGGACCAGGGGAGGGGGAGTAGAAACTGGAACTACCTGGCCATGAAGACTGGACTGGGAGCCAAAGGTGGTAAATGGGATTGGGAGTGGGAATGGGGCAGAGCAAGGACAGAGACTGGCTGGACATGGAGACTGGGGACAAAAAGATGATTGGTTAAGGGGAACTAGCAATGTCTGAGCAAAGGCACTGAGAAGGGCTGGGAATCTGCAGGGGTGAGACTAGGACTTGCTGAGCAGAATCAAGGACTAGAGACTTGGCCTGGCTGGATAAGAAGAACAAGCCTGGAGCATAGAGGTGGGGGTGGAGAAGCAGAACAGGGACACGTTGGAGGGGATAGTGCAGAAGGGATCGCACTTAGCAGAAACATGTGGGAGAGTCTTGTTTCCCAAGGATGCTCCTCTCCAGAGCCTGCAGTGGAACTCAAATTCCCTGAATCTCACCATTCCTTGGTGACAAAATAGCTTGGAAGCCTAATGGAAAAGTGTGCTATCCCCTGACAGTTCTGCCACAAGGGCCATTACCACCCACTGCTGCTATCAGTTCCTCTATTTTCTCATGGGGCACATTCGTGTGGTAGGTCTAAAGATTTGAATCCTGCTAATGTCCCATTTCATTTTCATTATCAATATGTTGCCATGTGATGGAATGTCTTTTCAGTTAAGGTTGCAAAGTCAAACACTCAGAAGTTAGTAAATGCCAGAATTAAGGTTGTCTGTACCCTTATGCATATGCATCATGATACAGTTTTTAATTACATGATCATATATTATGTTTTCGCCAGGGCCCTGGTCTCATTCAGTGCCCAGAAAAGACTGTGCTCACTAAACAAAGTTATTCAATATTTTGTTTTCTCATTATTGCTCAGTACTTTATGCACTGCATGTTACTCAAACAGTACTCTGAAGACAGAATTAATAATTTCTTCATGGGCTCAACAATCAGATGATAGAGTCTTAAGTCTGGTGCGCAGAAAATGAGAAAAACAAGTCATTTGACACGTGTCACATATGAATTGTTTGTAATAGATAGGGTAGAATCTAGTTCTGCATGCTAGTATTCAGCCCATACTGTTTCTTCCTGCAGTCCTCACCATCATTTGCTGCATACGTTCCAATTCATGCAACAAATGAAACAGGGGGTCCTACATACAGTCTTCTTAACTACACAGCCCTGATTCATTGTGTCTGAAGAAGCCCATTAATGTCCTAACTACTAACAGGAGACAAAGTTGAAAATTCTCAGCAAATACATAAATACGCTCACTTTTTTAATGGAAAAATACCGTAGATGATGATATTCATGATTACACTTGGCATGTGTATATACCTCTCATCTATAGTTTCCACTTCATGCATCTAATGAAGTGCTTTGGAGCCCACAAAAGCTTATGCCCAATGAAATCTGTTAGTCTATAAGGTGCCACAGGACTCTTGTTTTTGCTGTACATGGTCTAACACAGCTACCCCCTGGAAATTTCTACAATTGGAGAGGTGATCGCAGAGACCTGTCAGAAACTTCATCATGCACTAGCCTAAAGAGTTGACTAATCTATATTATTGGAGGAAATTCCTTTCGAACCCAGACACTCTGATTAGCCATGGCTCTGTGCAAGTAATCAAGGGCAATTGTACAACTCCCTATACTGAAAGGTCATGCAAAGGGTAACAAGTATGTATTTAGCATGACCAAAATAGAGGTGTGGGAAATCTTTTTTCTGGTCAATGGATGATGGAGCAGGCACAAAATTCCTCCAATGAACTCTTATTCCTAAGAAAGTGGAGTCAACTGCCAATCCTTGTAAACCATTGGGATTTAATCTTATTCACAGCGGATTTCACATACTCCAACCAGAGCTGTTCAATTGACCAACAGGAAATTTGAAATCACTTCTGATACCATGTGGCCATGGTAATACATAATTCCCATAGCAACAGGAATCTAGCAAAATATTTGTATATGTTTCAGTTATTCTTTCAAAGTATCACTGAAAGAAGAAATTATTTTAATCTGTATGTTAACAGATTAATAGAAAGATGAAATAAACTGAAGTAATGCGATCTTCCAAAAAAATCTCCTGAGTAATGGATATTGTCATCTTATAGCTACTTCAGAAGGGGATTGCTTTTGTTTAATGTCAGGGAGGACTTTAAAAAAATAAAAAGGGAAGTAGCCAGATTTTACCAGATTTTATTTTGCTGTGTGTTGTTTACTTTATGTAAAAGCCAGCTAACTGGAATTTTAATCTCCAGTATTCCAGGTGGTTCAGTACTGGGCAGTTCTAGTCACCCTCCATCTAGTAGACCTGGGTTACTAAATTCGATTCTGAAACAAAATGTCCATCAAAATCAGTAAGCTATCATAATGAGTGCACTGTTTTTCACCCCGAAAATATAGAGGTTATGGTAACATGAAATAAAGTGGGCTAAAAATAATGAAAGTGTTTATTTTATAACTGTCTAAGGAATAAGTATAGTATTGCTAAGCCATAACGTTCAGAGCTAGCGTATTGATGGTTAAGTGACCTGGGTAAGAAATCTTAGTAACTAGAACTAGATCCATGGTCTAAATCAAAAGGCCTATGGGATGGATGCACAATGTTTATTTGGAAGTTTAAGATAAATAAGTTGAAGACGAGGTGAGTAGAAAATGAAAGAATTCTCAGTTCTTACTTGATGCTACATTCAGTTGGAATTTGTAGCTGTGCAACTAGCAAGTATGAATAAAGTAACTGGGGAAATAAATTCCTATTTATATTAAACAAATTTCCTGTAATTCAATAATCTTAGAAGGTTACTGGAGAGGATGGTCTGGGTAAAACTGTAGATTGGGACTCTGAAGAGTGGCATTCAGTTTCTACTTCTGTCAGACTTCCAGTCTGTCCTGGTGATCCTGGTACTTCATTCCCCTCTCTGTAAGATGTGGTGCTAAATGTTCCTTTTTCTTTGCTTTGGCTGATTTGTTTATTTAGAGTTGCTAAGTGTTGGTTGTTATGTGTATGCCTAGCACAATGGGACCTTGATGTATGAATGGAGGGCCAAGGCATTACCACAGTGGTGGTATTATTATTATTATTATTATTATTATATAGACCTTACTCTGAAAAGTTTACAGTTGCTGGCAATTTATAGGGATAGCTCTTAACACAGTGGAGCGCAGGGTTCATTGGGGCCTCAAGTCACTGCAATAAAAACAAGTGCAATGTATTACAGTTTTATTTTAAGACAATTCATCCTTCTATTTCTTTTTCTTTGTTCCTTCCCAGGAGTTGCTGATATTTTTACAGAATTTGCCCACAATGCACTGGGGGAATGAAGACATTAGTGTTCTCCTAGCAGAGGCCTACAGACTGAAGTTTGCATTTGCAGATGCCCCCAACCATTACAAGAAATGAGTATAAAGAACCAAGAGCTTTAAGACCAGTGTGTTCTGGAGTATTATGGCTTTCATGATTCTGGTTTGCACTTTCACATAACTACTACTCACTGCATTTAAATAAAGAATTCTGTGAGAATTTACACAATGAGAATGGAATACCAAAGAGGTGGACAGACCAGGATGTTGAATATTAGAATATAAAAGTGAACTTTCTTGCTCAGCATCTAAAAGCAACATATGTTCAATTATGTTTCATAGTATTTCATCTTTTTTCCTTTGAAATTATTGAAATTATATGTTAATATGGAATGCAATTTACATTCATCTCTGCCTAGTGATTTTCATGTGTCCATGAGCCTTAACATCTGTTATGGGAATGATTGTGAGCTTGTATAATTATTTCTATATAACCAGTTCTAGTTTCTTATCCCTTTGCCTGCTTATATTTATCTATAACCGGAATTATTCCCCTTGGTGGAAGACAAGAACACATCATGGAAATGAAGGTTAATTTGGAACAATAGGGCTCACAAGTGTTTTTATTATTATTATTATGTTTATGTTTATTTTGAACTTGAGAGAACATTTAAATGTTACTTTGTGTTTATGCAGAGAATCAAAAAATGAAAAAACAACATATGGAATCTGAATAGGTGGCGTAATTTGCACATTTTCTAGACATCACTAAGGTTGTCCCAAGAGCTCTCTCAGGCCCTGTGCATGACTGTAACCACATGTTAAGTCTTTAAGTGGGCTTAAGGATTCATGTCAGCACTGAATGAAATTCTCCTCTAAGCCTTTTATTTTGGAATATTTCTAATACATACTGAATAAATTAAGAAATGTGCTTTTTTCATCATGCTAAATGAATTCAGACTTAAAAAATTTTAAAGACAAATATTTGACAGCATGAAAGTTCACTTGTTGTTTATTCAAAGACTTAGTTTACACTGCAAAATGTCAGTCATTGCCTTATTATCCATTTCTATCCACTGTATTAGAAAAGAAAAAGAGAAATACTTCTGTCCTTTTCTTATATGTTTAAATAAATGTTTGTTGATTTGTTCTTTCATTGTTTGCAAGGGACGTGCAAACATCGCTGCTGTTAGTTAACAATGTCTGTGTCCAAAACCCTCCTTGCAACATTAGAAGACTGAAAATCCCCCTAACTTTTCACAGTTAATGTTCCTTCATGTAATAACAGGGTTTGCAAAGAATTTTTACAGTCTCTTAATTCACCATACTGTAAAAGAGGTATTTATTTCCAGAAAATATTACAAGATAGGAGTTCTCCCTGATGTTAAGAACTCCATTAGGTTTAATATACTAGGAATATAGAGTTTTTACTTTAACACATTCCCAGAGCAAGTTACACAGCATTAGTTGGACAAGTTTAGAAGTGATGATGCAGTTTTAAGTTTGTGGGATAAAGGATCTTCAGGAGGGTTATCTCTTAAGATATAATAGGGGCGAATTACTTGCAATTTCTTATGAAATATTTATCCACTAAGTCAGCATGTTTCTTTTGCATTTGGGGATTGATGTTAGCTAAATTACATGTTGTGCGGACTCTTGGCACTTTCTTTTGACTAACTTAATAGTAGTCTCAAGGTATAGGAAATAAGGTTAATTCTGAACTATCTGTGCTATTGTATGGGATTTCTCTTTAAAAATGGCATGAAATTGTAGGAGGGGGAAAGGAACCAATTGAAACCATTCATAAACTGATATTTGACATCTAGGTCATGATTATGTTTCATTGAAGTCAATGGGAGTAGTTGATTTCAGTCGAAGCAGGATCAGACTTCCTCGATTAATGTATTTGTGGCTAAATATATAGCCTGTGTGCCCATCTTAAATATCAACATAGTCCCCATGTTTTTGTTCATCTGTAATGGTCTCTAGTGTATCAAGAATTATCCTTAAGTTGTCAAAGAATGTCATATTGTGCCTAACAGAATATCAACCAATAACAGAAGACACAATGCCTGAAACTTTTGTGTGACCATTTTTGGTAGTTATACCTAAAAAACATAAATACATTAAAATAGTTTGTTCATAAGTAACTAAAATTATTGCAAATAACTTGGAAGTGAGCAGGCACACAGTGGGAGGCGTAGAATGTTTTATGGGATTGGTATCGTTGACTGTTTTATAAAGACAGTAGTTATGTAGTTCCATGGAACATGAAAAGTTGACCCAGAGTTGTTGCTGTGTTAGATGCTGTTGTGCAACATTGTTTCCTCACAAGGTTCACTGATGTTGACCATGTCTTCCATATTCAAATAGTAGATATTTTCCTTTAAAGGAAATGTTATGTCACCAAAAGAGGCCTACATTAGCTGTTGTGTCCATATCAAAAATTTAAAATTGTGCTTTTGCACATTGGTTTATGGGGCTGGGAGTGGCCTAAGATACTGATTCTATAGAGGGGATATTTTAGAGTATACAAGTGACCCCCATATTTTTATGTAAAACCTCTCCCAATTTATAATACCGTAAAACTTAACAGAAAAAAAAATTCTCTTTGTAAAAGTAATTGTCCTTATTTTTTGATAATTATGCATCTCAGGCAAAGTACCACTCCAACCAAACTATTGCATAGAAAAAGAAAATAACTTTCTCTGTCATTTTTCCATCCATAGACTTGGGGTTTTTTTCAAAATCAAGAATCAGAATATTAAAATCGGTTTGTAATTTGTATTTTTGTGGGAGTAAGATTTTAAACATCCAGGAAGCATCTAGACATATCATGAGTGAGTCCAATCTGTAATTTTAAAAAAGGTAATATGAAAATACTGAAGGCTGTGTTGTCTAAAATGCAATGAATTATAGGATTCTTGTAATAAAAATGTACAAGATGGAAAAATAGCTTTATAGCATCAGTATTCACATAGAAGTGTAAATAATAAGCAAATTAATCAAATATGTAAATATAATACATGGGAGAACATACCGTTCAAAGTTTGAACTCTTATGTACTATCTCTAATACATTACAATGAATCATGTTACAATGTTCCTTGGCTTATTTTCATATGAAAAAAACATGAATTTGTATTTAATTTCAGGGCTATAAAATAAAAAATAAGTATACATAGCTGTGTTGTATTTTTTGACAAACGGATCATAGTTTCAATAGATACTGCTTAAAAACAATAAAATGAATGGAATATAATGCAATAAATACATATTCTAAAATAATGATGTGTTTTCTACCATGAAGAGCACTTTTTCAATAAGAGACATTCTGATCGTCTATCACAAACCACTAAATTTAATGTGTCACGTTCTACTCTCATATCTCTTTCTGTGACTCCCTGCCCTGCAGTCTTTATGGGCTAATAAGACAAGCAACATACAAAGGTTATGTCCTTGCATAATGAGCCACATGAAGGGAGATATGAGGATGTTTTCGTGAGAAGCAGGTGGGGCAAGTGTAGTTGGCACAGCAAGAGGTGGTGGAGGAGGGAAATGCAATAAAAAAAAAAGAGCAAAATAACTAGGGAGTTGCAGAATTGTGAAGGGCATTGCGAAGGTGAAGATAAGAAGCTTAAACTTAATGTGGTGAAAACAAAGAACCAGTGAAAGATTGATTGTGTGTGTGAGGGAGGTGATGTTGTAAGAAGAGTTAGCAGGGAAGATGATCTTAGAACTGCATTGTGTTGTGGGCCTTTGAAGGAAGAAAGAGATATTAAGAAAAGTAAAGGGGAGATTAGAATAGTCGAGATGAGAAGTGATGAGAGCATGTCATAGTCTTAATTGTCTAGACAGAAAGAAAAAGGATGGCTCATAAAAATGATTTGAAGAAGACCTTGACACGCAAGGGCAAGAGAGAGGAAGATGCTGTAGACAACCGTTAGGTTACATACTTAAGTGAAGTAGAGAATGGTGACCCCAAGTTGAATGTTGCATTTTCAGTGAGATTTATGCTTCCTCATCAATAAGACTCTTGAAAATCTTACCCTGCTTATTTTAAATTGATGATGAAACATACGACAGAGGCAGGATTGGGTAAAAGGTGACAAGTCAAAAATGAAGAAAGAAATGAGGGGATGTAACTCAAAACAAAGATAGAAACAGAGCCCTAGTGGGTGATCTGAAGTGACAAGGCTGGAATGTGAGAGAACAGAGCCTCCAAATAAGATGATGAACAGAAGTAAGGGATGTGAAAATAGGATCTAGAAAACAAATTAAAAATGAGAAGTCAAGCATACACAGGCTGGAATAAAGGTTTTGAGATTAGGCCAGTAAAAGACTTTTGTAAACCTAGCAAAAAGCCATTCTATTTATTTTGATTGTATAAAACTATAGCTACAGGCACTCATCTGATAGTCTGGTTCTACAGATTTAAACACAAAATAATAGAAAAGGACTGTCCCTAACATCGGCCCACTCCTTCCTCAACAGCCTGAGAAGGAGAGCCAGATAAGGGGTTTTGCAGCTTGCCCACAAGGATAACATCTATTCTCTAGTGGGCAGGGAGTAAAAGATGATTAGAGAGAATTCAAAAACCAAAGTTCCCTCATCAAGAATGCCTTACTAGCACCTTCCCATTCTTTATATCAAAAGACTCCATCTCAAATGCCTCTGCTAATCACAGCTGTAGTCATGTGTCAAGAGAGTGGTAAGCTTTGCTAACCTGATTCTGCTAACTCTTCCAGCTACAGCCACTTGTGGCCAAGCTCCAACTGCTCCCCATCCTCACCAGCATCTGGTTATGTAAAATATTCCAATACACTTCAGGAGAAAACATGTTACAGTGAACGAACAAACAGCATTAGGTTAAGTTAATTTCTTAGGATTTCAATGTGCCCTCTCAAGCCACAGAATTGATGTGTGAAATCTTTTAAACAGTACGGTTATTTAACCCAGGATGTCTTAAATGTTTGAGAAACATCTCCAGAATCACCATTCTCAAATTCTGTGGATCTAATCTCATGCATATTTGCATGTACTCACATGCTCACTCTGCCAGTCACTTGATGGTTGGGAAAACAGGTGCAAAACCATTTACCAGGAGGCAAACATTTAAAAATGGATACTTATGCAGGACGATTGTCACGGCATAGTCATTCAGCTTCAAGAAGCTGATACTGCAGATTTTGCTTGTGGCTTTCTTAACTTAGCTGTTTCTTGTCCATAGATTTGATGACTGGCTAGTGGCTTTTTGTTTGGGTGTCATAGAAATTGTGCATTTCTAGACTCCTATGTTCTGTTAGTTAGCCTGAGATGTGGAGAAAGCACAGGCCTTCATTTCAAAAAGTTTGGAATCACAAGGTAAGATATGAGCAATGGTTTCACTTTTTTCTCCAACATTTCAGAGGTATGATATTTCTTTTTCCCCTCCCTTGTTATTCTTCCTCAGGAATTCTTTAGTTAACCAGAATGGTGCATCTATCCCTTAAAGTCACTAGAATCTCCTAATAGAAATCAGTTAAGTAATTATTTTGCATATTGTTAGTCATCCCCGTTTTAGTGGATGTCACAACAAGCTGGAAAAATGCCCCAAACTCAATCTGTTAACGTCAGCTGCTCTTGGCCATGAAGTTCACCAAGTCATTAGGTCAGCAATAGTCTTGCATACACTGACTTAAAACCTTGTATAATAGCTAAAAAATACAAAACTAACATGAAAATTAGAACTGAAATCACTTCAAACATCCAGCTTACATACACCCAACCAACAGAAAAACATCCTCATTTTAAGACTGCTCAACTGATTCTTTATGAATCAGTACTTAAAATCCTCTTTTATATTTTTGTTGTCCAATAATTAGTAATTGTAGCTTTAAACAGCATTTCATCACAAAAAAAAAAAATCGGAGAGAAATTAGATTTTAACTCTGCCAGAACAGTCTCTTCCTCTTAAAAAATTCATAATTTAGGTTCAGTTTCTATAGAGGGCCTCTCATACCAAGTAAGCAATAACCTGAAAGGACACGCATTGATTTGTTTGTTGCAGTTACTGTACCATAACATCAACCTCACTTAGCTATGTTTTAGCTCCAGCTAGGTTTCTGCTCAGTCCATTAGCTTACTGTTTATATTTGCTATTGTTCACACTGTGAAGAAACTATGAATTTGTGACACAGCCAAAGAGATAACTTAGTGTCACTGCATGCAAATTGGAGATGATGAGGAAAAGAAATTTCAATAAACAGTTTTATTTCAAAACTTTAAATTGCACTGCTCTTTTTTAAAGAGAATTAAACAAACCTTAGATATCAAAGCAAAAGCTCTATGAGACATAATTCTATGATCCAAGCCTAGAAGTAGGTGTAGTGTTCGTTATTTATGTTAGAGTGGCAGCCAAGAAGTGCAAGATGTTTTCCAGACAGTGAAGGATATAGTTTCTGCCCCAAATAGTGTACAATCTTTAAGACATCCTGAGGGAGCTTGTCAAGCACCATTAGGTACTGGAGGCAAGGATGGCATTGCTCAAAGAGGAATATGGACTTCAGAAATATCCAAGATGTTTCTGCATTACTGACTAGGTTCCCATGCAACAGCTATATCCACTGATTGAGGACCTATGATACGTTATATTCCTCCGGAAGCAAGAAATGGCATGTTAAAAACAGATTTCTGTGATTATTACTCAACAGATCATATTCTTAAAAGAAATGATAGTAGGTCATTTAATGAAGGGAAGAAAATCCTTGCAGAATGGTTTGTCATTGTTTTGAAACAAGACAGCATCTTAACTAGTATTTATTGAGGTATATATCAAGTAAAGAAATAATCATGAAATCCGAAATGTCTAAATTTCTCATGAGCTCAACAGTGATGAAATTGTATCAACAAGCCATTAAAAGAGTGCAACACAGTAAATCAAGTACATTGTGACAATGTAAGACTGTAGAGCTCGCACCAGAAATTATTATTTTTAAAAAGCTTGCACAAAACTTAACGTGCAGTTAATGCTCCTTCAATACATCAAGATATTAGGTCTTCAAAAACCCCAAGCTCAAGCATTTAAGAGCAGATTATACATCAATCAGAACAAGCTATTTGTTTCCTTAAATCAAGCAAGAGCCTGACAGAGAAGAAGCAAATTTTAAAAGATGCCAATAGTATTAATCATGTATGTATCTCACTACATGCTTATGCTGATTTATTATTTCATTCTATAAAACATGTTTATTAAGAACTGGTACAAATAGTGAAAGTCTCCATGGCTAAGATAATGACTATGCTTTCAATTTCAAATTATCTCAAACCCATTAATCAGCAGGGTCATGTCAAGGAGACTGAAAGGAAACTACATTAAGATTTACTGAGCAGATTTATTCTGAAAATGCAGTTTTTCATTCTGGATGATAAGTTTTCCTTAACAACAGAATCAGGGTGCATTGGGTTTGTTTTATGTGGATATTGGCTTGTTTACAAGATCATAGCATAACCCCAATTTTTTATCCTAGAGATATGGCAAGTATTTGGGGAAAATGCGGGGGAAGATGAGAATGATGGATATAGCAGGATATCCATGGTAACTGGATAATGCACTGGTGGTGAGGAACTTAACCAAACTGAAATTAACCAGCAGGAAAAATTTGCTAAAACAGAGGATGAGATCATTTTGGTTTCAAAGAGGTTCCACCCCCACCCCCGGCCCAGAATTCTGCATCACATACTGAATTTTAATAATGTATGCTGAACACTTTACTGGCTACTAATGAGCCTTGCCAACTGTAATGCTGTTTTATGTTTAGAATTTAAAGAGATGCCACTGCAAAATGTTTTTCTTTTCTTTTCAAAACCTATTCTTGCACATAACACCTATGATTACAAACACTACAAGAACAGAGAGAAAAAAATACTCTCTCTCTTATTTCTGCATTTGACAGCACTTGGTATGTAATCAGTTTCTTACTGGCCTAGCAAACTACTCCACACACATGTTCTCTGGGACCATGCAGAATTCCTGTTGAATTCCTTGGCAGTTCTTACAGACATAACAGTCTGCCCATGTGCAGCTTGTTTGGATTTGTCACACAGCAACATTGGACACAAAATATTTTAACAACAGAAAAATGTGATTATAAAACCACAAATATTGTCGGGGACCTGAGTGGCTGATGTTATGACCTGAAATTACTTATGACTCATTTTTTAAACTGTCTAGGTATCAGTTTGCCTCTTTAGTTGGTGACATTTCAAGTTGCCCCTTTAAGACAGCATTGTTACCTTTATGCAGTAATCTACTCTACATAACTTGTTTTTACTACATCAACTGTGTTTTGTTTTGTTTTAATAATGTACATGTCTGTCAGAGTCATGGTTTATTGTACAAATCACTTATATTGAGCTTGATAGAAAAATTAGTATGAGTGACTTGGGTTTCTTTATTAATAGAAGTTTGCTATGATGTAGAGGTAATGGCATAAAATGTTGAGGGGAAAACTTCCAGAATTTTTTTTAAATTGCATTATTTTGTTTGTAGCTAATCTACACCTGTTGTATACTGTAGTTTTTCTTTTTGGTTCCCCAAGTTAATGCTTAAAATCAACCATTTTGTATCCTTCACAGTCTTAATTCAATAGAATAGTTAAGCATTTGCTTAAAATTTATCTTTACCAGCAAAGCATTTAAGCATGTGCTAAATCTAATTCATGTAATTCACTGAATAGGAGTCTTGATCATTAAGATGTCAACCAGTTTCCTACAATGGCAATATTATCATTAAACCTTCATCATCTTCCCTTGTGTCTTCTGTGCCCCCTAAAGTATCCACTTTATTGTAATAATATTTGATTGAAGCATTCTAAAATTATTGAAATTGTTTTCATTTGCAAAAATAGGATTATTGGTTTATTTCAAAGTCAGCATCTCCTAACCAAACATCAACAAAAATCCAGAATAATTTAGTAGTTTTCAAATAAAATTCTAGAAATTGGATGGCTTCCAAATAATTTGAAATAATATGATTAGCTATAATAAGTAGACTTCCTGGCAATGCATGCATTTTTGGAATTTCTGCAAGCCCTAATACTACATTTTAAAAGTTTGCATCCTAAAAACAACATGCTGGTTGTTCTTATTAAGTAGTCACTATATATTTGATTTTAATTGTGTTCTGTAAATGTATTTTATTACTGAGTAATCATGTCTATCTGCCAGATTCAAGCTCCTTTTATTTTGTGTATAATGAAAGTTCCTTATCAGGCTTCTCTTTTGGGGGCATCTTAAACAGGCAAAGAGAAGCTCCAGAAGGAGTATTTCCTGAAATTAGTGCAACATTTGCTGATTTAGGAAGAGGTTGTTTTTCTTTGTTTAGAAGATATGTTTCTGGGCCTGACTTCTGTGGGCTGGACTTTGCCATTTTGAGGAGATGGATGCTGAATTCATGAGGGGATTATTGCACTGCAACCCAAAGTCATGGGTTTCATGGTAATTCTTGACAAGATATTATTCAAACATTTATATAGTCCCATGTCTCAGGTAGATATCTGCTAACAAAAGTCATCACACACTTTTTTCTTCTTCCTACCCAGTTTGATGATGCTTCACTACTTTTGTCCAAGGGTGTTATACACAGGTTTATTGGAATGTTTTCTGGATTAGATGAAAGCTCTTGGAGTGCATGCTCATTTTTTTCTTCTGACAGAGGTTCATTAGGGAAGCTATACCATGAGAACTGTTGCTAACATCTTAACCATGGTCTTGTTCATGTGGCCTGCACCTTAATTGTTATCTTAAGAAGCAATGATGAACTTCATCGAATTTTTTTCCCCAAGTTACAGTAAACAATACTGTATAGTCTTCCTCTTCCTACACTGGTTCATATTGTTTCTCTTGGGTTTTTGGTATATCCTCTAGGTTGGAATGCCCACAACATCTGTTCTCTACATCCTTTAAGGGTAGTGGGATTTCTTCAGTGTTCATTTGCAACACAACTGTGCTCTCCCCATTTGCTACTTGAAATCTGCAGCCAGCAAAAAGATGTTAAACATTAGACCTCTTGACATATCTGTTCCATTCTCCTATCTTGGCAGACTTGTTCTCTACAATATATTTTCTAGTACTTTATTAGTCTAGTTCTAAATGTTTAGGAGTGATGAGGCCTCCACATCTTGCCTTAGAGATTGTTTCAAAATCCAACAGTTTTTCCTCATATTTAGCCTGAATTTTCCTTTTTTTAAAAATAGTATCCAGATGTGACTGATTAAAATGCCTTGTAACTCCGTAAGTAGATAATTGCATAATTATTCTTTCTGGAGTTTTTGAAGTAGCTGATCTGAGCCACTGTTCAAGACAGTGCCAGACTAAATGAACCACTGATTTGGTTTGGTGTGTAATGTCCTACAGAAAGGTAAACTGCCCTAAGGCTAGAACAGTTCTTGCCAGTTAAATGTAGAAGCACAAACCCAATACAGTGAATATTTTATAGCAGCATAGCTTCTGATGTCAAGAGTTAACAGATTCTTTTTATAGATTTTTCCCTAGATACATAAATTGATGCATAGATATGTTAAGTGATTTGCCTTATATTAAATTGACTCACACTAGTGCCATTCTAGGTGAACATATTGACGGATTTCATAACAAATATGCAACCTACCCTGTAATTGTCTGTAAACAACCCAACTTTCTTGTGCTTTTTTTTTTTTTATTCTTGCAGTTGACAGCTTGAAGTAATCAAGTTTCACGACTTCCTATTCTTTTTTGAGTGATGACTTCTGTTGTATTCCAGTGAGGTTTACACATGCACTCCATGTATCCATAATTACAGAATTTGAAAATAGTGTCTATTGGTCTACTCATAGGCCCTGGCTTGCCTCATACTTCCATTGTAGGTGATAAAGGGCAAGGCAAATGGACGTTGCCTCCAATTCCTTTTCACTGCCTCATAGTTTGGATTGGAACTCAACTATTATCAGCTCTGATGCAATTCTTAAAAAGTAAATAGTTTTACCCAGATTCATAATAGCGATATTTTCTAAGTTTTATTTTCTCTTAGTTTTAACAGTTAATAGTCTTTATTAATTATTTTAGATAGACTTTGGGGGTTTTGTTACCCACCTGGACCCATGTTTGGGTACCTGTCTGCACCTAGAACTCTGTGCTTCAAACTCTGTGCCTCCTGCTCATGTCTTTCTAGGTCAGTAATGACCACCAGAGGTGCCTCTACTCCTGGGAGACGCTCCTATGATAGGAGAAATATTGCCAGTCCTTCCCCAGCCTCCCCCACAAAGCCCTAGTGCTTCACCTCCAGAAGCATCTCATGGAGCTTGCCATCAACTAACATGGACCCAGGCCAAGGAACCCTCCCTGGACATCAGCCTGATTCAGTGACAAGTGCATCTCCCACTACTAAGTATGACTCTGGTGCTGGCAGAACCACCCCCCACTGACCCCATTGTGGGGCCTCGTCAGGAGTAAGGAAGCATTCCTATAAGCATGGGACTGTCCTCTGTCAAACCAAAGAAGGTAGATACTTCTGCCACCAGCTCAGTTCAAGGGGACAGAATTCATTTTAAGTTTCATAGGCATGAGAAAAAGATGCAGAAACAATGGTATCCAGTGGTTCTGATCTATTGGTACTGCCATCTTTACTCCTTTACTGGGAAGTCTCTAGCTCTGGTAGTGATTCCTGGGAAAGACATTGTTGTGACAGTCAGAGAGCTTCGGAACTGTGGCTGCAAATCTGGATGTCTTTTTCTTGGCAAATCTGGAATTACCTTCTCTTTCAGGTTTCTCCACTTCTAGAGAGATTATATTCCCCACCACAGAATATGCCTATGATACAGGGTCCCTCATCTTCTGCACATATGATCTACAACACAGTTGCTCATCTTCCATACTGATGCTCTACACTCCTCACTGACTCTGACTCCAAGGCCAGAATCTGCCTTTTCCTCATTCAACAAGTCAGAAACGTGAGTAGAACCACCTTTAACTTACCAGTCTTATGCACAATCACGGAGACCATCATGACCATAGCAACAGCTAATGCCTTACCCACTACTGAGCCATTGGTATCCCATGCTGTTGGAACATCCACAAACTCAGATGAATCTGCTCTATTGTCCCTGTTGGGAGCTCTAGAACCAGAACTGTCTGATTCATGAGGGAACTGTCACCTGCCTCCCTCTTGAGCAATGCTTCCATGTGGCCTATGGATCTAATAATGGAGGAACCAGAACAGGCATGATTCTTTTCATCTTCAACAGACAAGGTGGTGGCTGAATCATTCCCTCTGCCTTGGGTTGACTTCATGGAATTCCAGGAGCTGTTATGGAGAATTGTGGGAGAACTCCATACTCCCATAGATGAGATCCAAGAATCCCAATACAAGCTTCTGGATATTCTTCACACCTCAGGGCTGTTGAGAGAGCATTAACAAATATCAAAGCCATTTTGGACTCTGCCCAGTCAGTGTGGCACATTCCTGCCACATGCACAACTACCCTCAAAGGAGTGGAGAAACACTACTATGTTCTGCCCAGAGAATCTGAATTCATTGTATCCCAACCAGTTCCAAATTCCCTAGTAGTCCAGGCTGCCACAGAAAGGGACAAACAGCAACATTCTCCATCTACACCTGCTGATAAGGAAGAAAAGTGTTTATATCTTCTAGGATGGAAAGAATTCCATCTTCTTGTTTACAATTCAAGAATGCAACCTGCTAGGCATTATTGGTCAAGTGTGACTTCCTGAGTTCCTGAGAAAACTACAATCCATCAGTGATCTCCTAGAAAACACCATCCTAGTCACTGTGGATGTAGAAGCTTTCTACACCAAGATTCTGTACAAAGATGAACTAAAAGTCATCAGGAACAGTTTTCATGGTGATGACACATCACACCAGGTAGCCAAACATTGTGACTTTGTCCTGATCACAACTACTTCAGATTCAGAGACAGTCTATACCAGCCTATACCAAGTAAACACCAGCCAATACCAAAAACCAACTGACTGCAGTATATAACTTCATGCCTCCAGCTTCCACCTTGGATGCATTACAAAATCCATTGTCTACAGCCAGTCCCTAAAATACAACCACATTTGCTCTGATCCCTCAGACAGAGGCAAAAACCTATATGATCTCTATCAAACATTCTTAAAAGTACAGTATGCGTTTGTGGAAGTGAAGAAACAGATCAACAGAGCTAGGTGTATACCCAGAAGTCATATACTCCAGGACAGACCCAACAAAGAAAGCAACAGAATACCACTGGTCATCACCTACAGTCCCCAACTAAAATCTCTTCAACACATCATTAAGGGTCTACAACCTATCCTAGAAGATGATCCCTCAATCTCTGAAGACTTAGGAGCCAGTCCATACTTGCTTACAGACAGCATCCCAACCTGAAACAAATACCAGCAACCATTCAACATACAACAAGAATACTAACCCAGGAACCTATCCCTGCAACAGCCTCATTGCCAACGCTGCCCGCACTCCAGTAATACCATCACTGGTCCTAGCCACATCAGTGACATCGTCAGGAGCTCATTCACTTGCATGTATACTAATGTGATATATGCTATCATGTACCAGCAATGCCCCTATGCCATATACATTGCCCCTCTGCCATGTACTGCTTCCCCTCTATCCACAAGGCTTCATAGAAAACTTTCAGGTTGGCTTGACACGATTTGTTCTTGACAAATCCATGCTGGCTATCACTTAACACCTTATTTCCATCTAGATGTTTGCTAATAGATTCCTTAATTATTTGCGCCATTATTTTTCCTGGAACAGAGGTTAAGCTAATTGGTCAATAATTCCCTGGATTGTCCTTATTTCCCTTTTTGTAGATGGGCACTATATTTGTTCTTTTCCAGTTCTCTGGGATCTCTCCAGTCTTCTGTGATTTGTCAAAGATAATAGCCAATTGGTCAGCTATCTCCTAAGTCAGCTCCTTTAGTATTCTAGGGCGCATATATCATCAGGCCCTGGTGACCTGAAGCCATCTAATTTGTCTAAGAAATTTTTAACTTGTTCTTTTCCTATTTTAGCTTCTGATCCTTTGGTATGCCTGATGCTGGGCATGGAGGCCCAAGCCGTCAGCCACAGCTGCAGTGCTCCAAGTTCTGGCCCCAAACATGGCTGGGGATATGGGGGACAGGCTACCATGGCAGCAGGAGCCTGATCCAATCCCAACCCCAACCAGGGATTTGGAGTCAGGCTGCTGAAGCAGCAAGAACCCCATCCAACCCTGATCCCACCCTGGGACATGGGCCTGGGTCACAGCCATGGTGGCAACCCAATCTGGCCCTGACTCCAACCAGGTCAGAGCAGAGGCAGCAGCCCAATTTGACCATGACTCTGGTCCCAAATGGGATCCCAGGACTGCCAGATGTGATGCCGGCCAGGGAACTGGGACTGCTGGCGGAGGCAACAGAAGCTGGGCCTTGGTCCCTCACTGGGAAACAGGTCAGACTGGGGCCAGGGGCAGGGCTGGCACAGAGGGTGCAGGGTCTGGGCTTGGGTCCTAAGAGTTTTATGGGGCCAGCAATGTCCCTACTCTGATCCTAGTCCATTTTACTCCCCTCCCCTACATCAGGCATCTAATTGCCACCAACCTTCTCAGTGAAGACTGAAACAAAGAAATCATTTAGTTCCTCTGCCATTTCCACATTTTCTGTTATTGTTTTCCTGTCTTTGTTGAGTAATGGTCTTATGCTGTCCTTAGTCTTTCTCTTGTTTCTAATGTATTTGGAAAATGGTTTGTTACCTTCTATGCCTTCAGCTAGTTTAATCTCAGTTTCTGTCTTGGCCTTTTTGGTTTTTCCCATGCATAACTGTGTTATTGGTTTATAGTCCATCCTTTGAATTTGGCATAGTTTCCACTTTTTGTAGGACTCTTTATTCTTAGATTATTGAAAATCTCCTTTTTAGCCAGGGTGGTCTCTTGTCACCTTAAGATGCAGTGGTTTAGTTTGCTCATGTCCTTAGTAATGTCTCTCTAAAAGATTGACAAAAGTTTTAATTTGTTTTTCCTCTTACACATACTTCCCTTTGGGATCCTAACTAGCAACTGCCTGATTGTGCTAAAGCTTCCCTTCTTGAAAACCATTGTCTTTATTTTGGTGTTCTCTCTCTCCTACTGTTCCTTAGGATCATGAACTGTACCATTTAATGAACTCTTTCATCTAAGTTACCTTCCACTTTCAAATTCTCAACAAGTTCCTCTTTGTTTGTCAAAATCAAATTGAGAATGGTCTCTCCCTAGTAGCTGTCTCCACCTTTTGAAATAAAAAAAATGTCTCCAATACCTTCCAATAACTTGTTGGATAATGCGTGGCTTGCTGTATAATTTTATCAACATATGTCTGGGTAGTTGAAGGAAAGAAAGATGTGGACAAATTGGAGGAAGTTCAGAGAAAAGCAACAAAAATCATTAAATGTCTGGAATGCTTGACTTATGAGGAAAGATTAATGACAGTCCTGTGGCACCTTAAATTCCTGTGAGCATAAGCTTTCGAGGGCTCCAACTCACCTCTTCAGATGCAGGGGATAGATTGAAAGAACTGGGTTTGTTTAGTCTGGAAAAGAGGAAGCTGAGGGGCACATGACAACAGTTTTCAAAGACCTAAAAGGTTGTTATGAGGAGGAGGTAGAAAAATTATTCTCCTTAACCTCTAATGATAGGACAAGAAACAATGGTCTTAAATTAGAGCAAGGAAAGTTTAGGTTGGATATTTGGGAAAAAATTCCTAACCATCAAGGTGATTAACCACTGGAATAAGCTGCCTAGTTAGGTTGTGGAATCTCCATCCAGGGACGTTTTTAAGAGCAGGTCAGACAAACACCTGTCAGGGATGGTTTAAGATGATGCTGAATCCTGCCATTAGTGCAAGGGACTGGACTCGATTATCTCTCATGATCTCTTCCAGTTTCTATGATTCTGTACTCTGTCTTTACATACCTTCTAACTGTTAGGTTTTGGAAAGGTCGTCTCAAAAACTTTCCACCCATCCAAGTGGTCACCTCAGCTAGACCTGAATCTGATTCTTTCTGTGCTAAGGAAGTCTCTCTTTGAGCTGTTATCATCATACTTCATGTCCTTCCTTTTCAAGAAAGTTGCCTTCTTGGTTGCTATCACTTCCACGGAAAGGGTCTGTGAACTGAGAGTTATGATAGCAGCCCCCCACCTTTCATGATTTTCACATAGGGAAATGTCTTCACCCCATTTTTGTTCCATAGGTGATCTTTCAGTTTCACATTAATCAGTTCATACATGCACTTGTTTTCTTGCCAAAATCACATGCATCTGAAGCAGAACTTCAACTGTTACCTCATATCAATGAGTTCTGATCTTCTATCAGGAGAGAATGAAATCAATCAGGAAGTTGCTTATATTTCTTTGTTGAGGTCACAGAGGCATGCTTTCTCCATCCAGAGAATCTCCAAATAGATTTCAGGACGCACTGAACTCTTCTATCAGCTGTTAGTTCTACTCCATGCACAGGGGTTCAGGCTCACTGCATGAGAACTCAAGCTTCAAACATAGCCTCCCTTCGGGATGTGCCACTCACAGGCATGTGTACAGCAGCCACAAGGAAGTCTACACACACACCTTTGCAGTTCCCAACACCTTAGTGCAGGTCTCTGTGGCAGATGCCTGATTTGACACACCAGTTCTCCAAACAGCCATTCCATCCTCATCCTCACACCTGGCTCCAGCTTAGGTACTGCTTGATAATCACCATCAGTGGAATACAATTGGAGATAATCAGCTGAAGAAGAGGAAAAAGTCACCAACTTGTAACGGGTGGTTCTTTGAAATGTATGTTCCCTATTTGTACTTCACTTCCCACCCTCCTTTCCCTCTGCTTCAGACTTGCAGCAGACAAGGGCCAGGAGATGTGTTCAGTTCACTCTGCCTTTTATTGCCTTGGATGGAAGCCCAAGGTGAGTCAGGGTGCATGAGCAGACCAACAGACTTCTTTCAGATTCTCCGACTCCTGACACATGGTGCACATGTTTCATCCTCAGTAGACTACAGATAGGGCCCAACACATCTTGAAGAACCTCCAGCTACAGATATGTAATTCCCTCTTCAGGATGGGCACTTCTGAGGTTGAGACAGTAAGCTGTTGGCCAGCCTACCAAAGTGTCAGCTTACAAAATAATCATGCAGCAGATGGGGATTTCCTCTCCCAAGTCTAAGCCAGGTACAGTGAGCTCCCTGTCACAATCCTTTGTCACCTTTTGAGTAATTCCTTGTGGCAGGGTTCAATAATTTCTGGCTTCCAAGACTCTACCGGGGAAACTCAGCACCCCCTTTGTCTCCTAGTCTCCAGCTCTTTTGAACCTCCCAGCATTGATTCTTTTGTTCCAGGAGGTCAGAATGTGAGCATCTCTGCTACTCTCCTAGTCTGCAGAAGGTACCAATCAGGTTCAGCACCTTGTGGTCTGAGAGCTCCAGTGGGGAGCCACATGTATAGACAAAAGCCTGCCTAGGGCATACAAAGTTGGGGAAATAGCTAAACGTTTGAATTGAGGTTGAATGCAATTGAATTGGAATTTGGACAGCTAATCTCAGCCTAAAGGAGGGGTAGGCAACCTCCGGCACATGTGCCAAGAGTGGCACATGAACCCATTTGGAGCGGCACAGGGTGCCTCCTCCAGCGTCACTGAAATTGCCACTCCTACTGTGGAAAGCCACTCTGAGTGGCTTCTTTCAGCAATGGCTGAGGCAGGGGTCCCCAGGCACACACAGAAAGAAGCTACTCAGAGCAGTTTCTTTCCATGGCATGCCTGGGGCTCCACCCCAGCTGCCACTGCAAGAAGCTGCCCAGAGTGACTTTTGATGGTGTGCCTGGCCCCCTGACACAAAAGAAGCTGCCCAGAGTGACTTTCAGTGGTGGAAGACACTCCACTTGTGGCAGCTGCTGAATTGTCAGGTGCAACTACTTTTTTTTTCTGGCAAAAGGGACCACCAGCATGAGCTAGGGGTTGAAGTAAAGAGGCTGGCACAGGAGTTAGCAACCATTGCTGACCCCAGCCTAATGCAGTAAAGAACATAAAGGAAAATCTTACTGCAAGACATGAGAAGCTATTGCTTTTTCTCCTGCTCTTTCCTAATCTTGCTCTTAGCATCTCCAGACACATTTTGGTAATCCCTTAGTGTAAATTACCAACTACTCACTTTTCATTTATACCTAAGGGTCAGATTGTGACTGAAGCCTGCACCTTTGTATGAAGGGTAGGAGGGCACAGAGAGGTGCCCTTCCCTTTTCCCTGGTTGGTGGCAGGTTGAGGTCTAATTAAGGTCCTTGTGCTCACATTGAGGGCAAAGACTGCTCCTGACTAGTGGTGTGTATGAACAAGGCAAAAGATGCAGCCATTGTCCTTCTGCCCCTGCTTATTACTGCTGCCTTGCGTGTTGGGAATACAACTGATCCCTAAGATTTCTATTTCCAGGGCTACGTTTCTTTTTTGTTTCTGTTCTGAACCCCAGTGCTCTTCTGTGAGTAAAGACATTTCTTGGCAAATACATCTGAGATCTTTTCATTGCCTTTGCAATCTGTAATGGAGCCAAGAAATGAATCAAAAGCAATAGGAGCCACGTGTGATCATACAGTGCTGCTATGGAGATTAAAGTGCAGCAAAGCCAAACAAATGTATCTGAAACAAGTTGGAAGCTTGGACACTTTAGAAGTGCAGAAGTTCAATATAATTGGTAGCCAGCATACTGGATTATGTTTCAGTGTACTGGCTAATTGTTTCCTTAATGGGATAATGCTTCTGGAAGCCACAATTTGGAAATGCAGTGGCTTGGAAAATGGAAGTCAATAAAACAATGGAAGGATAACTTGCATTATTAAAGGGGCAGAGAATTCAGGTGCAGACAGTTTAATCACCAACCTGATTCCTCATTTGTTAGGTATGGAAATGCTGGTTTGGAAGTTGACAGAGCGCATCAGGAGTTATAGTTTAAGTCCTGAGAGTGCAGGCTACCAAGCGTTGTCATGGCAATGCATACCCTTCAGGGAAGAGAATGCCTTCATTGCTTCAAGTAAAGCAGAACACATCCTTTAATTCTTGTTTCCCAGAAAGATGTGTCCAGAGTTAATTTAACCACCCTGGCTGATGAGATGTTTGTGCTGCGAGTCAGATCCCCTGTGTGATGCATTTAAGCATCTGTGCAAATAGTGGCATAATTTATCTTCTTGCCAAGTTGCCACATAAATCTTTTCATTACTTCAGTATTAAAAACTGATTTGTTGGTCATTTGCCAGCTCTGCAGTTTGTCTTCCCATCATGATGCTGAAGCACTACCTTGGTGGAAAGTTGTGGTGTAGAGGGCTGACATCTGAGGTGCCTGGACCCTGCAAGAATGCAGCTCGATGCCTAGCAAGTGAATGTGCTTAGCAAGTGCCTTGCCTTGCTGTGTAGCTCCTGAGTTGCACATCACAGTTCAGCTCTGCTCTGGTAAGGTTTAGGAGTCCTGGGTGGAAGCCCAACTCCCCAATGCCACTGCTTCATTCTCTGCCTGTCCCTACTCCTCCCCATCTAGATACTGCTCAGATTCCAGAACCATTTCGTTTTCAGTTAAAATCACCATAGTATGCCATATGATTCAGAGCAGCTTTGCCACGTAAATTGAGTAAGAGGTGTAGTTGCCCATGCAAAGAACATGCAGAACAGTCTACTTTGCATAATGCAATCTTGTTCAAGCATCTCTGTTGAAGAATACATGATATGCCATCACAGGCTAATGACACTGGTTATTTTGAGCCACAGCTCTGTGTGGTAGGGTTTTTATTTTATTGAAGCATCTGGATTTTCTTTTTTGTCACTGATATTTTTCAAATGTTTTTACTACGAAACTGAACTTGCACATAGCAGACTGTTGTTCTAAACTTCCCATTAAAATTGAGAGAAGAAACTCCATCCAAGCCAAGGGTGGAGTTGGCTTTTAATATTATTGAAAATGTGGAGAGAGATTTGAGACTACACAGTGCTGAGTTGCAGAAGAATAAAAGCCAAGAGAGAGAATGGTGTGCCAAGGAGAAGGACAATTCTCTATAAATGCTGTCAGGCAGGATTTCCTGGCCCGTATAAGCCAAAGCCAAAGGATACTGAAAAAGCAAAATAGGGTCATTGAATACAGACCTAAGAGGAAACAAGGATAAACAGTCACTCAGAAAGCAGGTGGTGGGCTGAAATGATGTGTTGCATAGATTTAGCATAATAAATATGCCATTGTTTGATTGTATGTTATCTGACCTAATAGCAGAATCTAGAAAATGCAATCACTATTTCCGCTTCAATAATCTCAGCCAAATATGGGGGCAAATACAACATGTGATGGGAAGTGTAATACAAACATGGAGTCTGTAACAAAATGTTATAGGGAATGACAATAATATAGAATAAAACTTCAAGGAAGAATTTCTGGAAAAATAAATCACAAAAACAATATACCTGAGATAGATTGATAATGTTTTCATCCTCTGGACAGAAAACCTAAATGACCTCCAACATTTCTGTCACAACTTCAACAACCACCAGCCTTCCATTAAATTCTTTCTAGGGCATGCACACATACATGCACGTGTGTGCGCACACACCCCAGCGTTAACTTCTGTGACACCATGATTAGCTTAAACAATGAACTGTACAGGCAACAATATGCAAGAAATATGCATCACCATACTTACCTTCAGGGATCCAGCAATTGCCACAGGTGCACCAAGAAATCTGTTATTTAGAGCCAGATATTCAGGTGCTACAGAATTTGCTCCAAAAAGAAAGTCCTGAACAGATCTTAACACACTTAAATCTGCTGTCAGTAACCAAATTCCGGAGGGGTAGCCATGTTAGTCTAGTCCAGCAGAACAAACAAGGAGTTTGGTGCACTTTTAAAGACTAACAAAATTATTTATCACATGAGCTTCTGTTGGAGAAAATCTCCCTTCATCAGATGCTTTGAAGCTTTAGCTTTCACTAAACAAAGACACTCTGCCAGAGAAGTAGACTGCTTCATGGAAAAGGCCACCGTAATATCCTGGAAGTACCTGCAGAAAATGTGACTGTACAGTCCCTACCACCTTGGACTGGAATCCATAATGGATGTAATCAAAAATTACAACCCATATTACAACCCCCTCACTGGCTTTCTCTTCATCAGAAGGAAGTTCATCATAGAACAAGACATTCCCAGTTTGAACCTGCATGAAAAGCTACCAGACGAAAAAGCTGTAAACATATCTTCCCTGCTACGTGATCAATATCATCCACCACACACCTTTCAAGATCCTGGCATCCTACACATACCTATCATGATAGGTGGTGTACCTCATCTGCCCAAATAACAACTCTGGGTTGAAATCTTGCTCTTGAATGAACTTTCACACATAAAATAATAAAAACCAAAGGCATTATGTCATTTGTGGGTGAACAATTTTCTAAAAGTGGTCACTTTATCTTTGAATTTTCAGTACTTTTTAGGCAAAGGGAATCTGCATAACACTTTCAAAAGGCAAGCCTGGGAACTTTAAATTCATGGTGGTGCTAAACTCTAAAACCCACAGATTTAATTAGGAAACAGGTTTCATGCCTTATAACAACCTGTAGAATACACTTGCCTGCTAATCCTTAATGGCCCACTTCAAACACTTCTGTATAACACTCCAATCCTTGCTGCCAACTCCATCTCAAGTGGCTTCCTAAAACAGGTGACTTACGTTTATGCTTAACTGTCTGTCCCAACTTGTATGTAGCTCAGATATTCTGACTTCTTTCCTTAAGCCTGAAGAGGTCTGCTTAGTTCACAAACTTGTACCTTCCCCCAGCAGAAATTGGTCCAATAACAAACATTACTTCACCTATCTTGCCTCTCTCAGACAAACATTACAGACAGTACTGTGACTGAAATAGTTGCCTCTTTTGTTTTTTAATGCATTTTTAAACTGTGTGGCTAATTTCCCCAAAGACTGGATGAATTGTGGATGCAGTAGCTGTGATGGAATTGTCACTGCACATTAATAATTTATTAATACTGTATGGTGACCTGTTTATTGGGATGTTCACTATATGAATAATTAGTTTAATAGGTGACTGAAATTAAAAATAAGATGGAAATGAAAACACTGGTTCAAGATAAGCGTCTCCTCAGCAAACCCTTGTCAGAGTACTAACACTGGTCTGAGTGTATTCGGAGGAGACAGAGATGTAGCTAGCCTGTGACAATGGGTATGAGCTTTGTTGATCTTTGTAAGTATAATTATGAAAAGCTGCAGATTGCTTTTTTGGATATTTCTGAACACCCGGGGACAGACAGACAAAGAAAAGCAGAGGAGAATGATTCATGACTGCCAGGCAAAATAGGAAATAAACTCTTAAATGTAATAGAAGGTGGCAATTATAGTGTAGATCAAAAGGCAAATGTAAATGTTAGATTGCGGCAAACCCCTCATACCATGTTGCAAGATCTTGTATTAATATCTAGGAGCAGCTGGGGTCTTGTCTTTAATAAAGCACAGAATTTCAGACTCCGAAGGATAGCAGTAGTGTCCAAAAAGTCCTGCTGGAAAATGAGCAAAACAAATTCATGCTATTATGTTCTCTTGGACCACAGTTTTGGATCTCAGCAGTATTAGCTTAGAATTTGATCCTCTGGAGGCAGGATAAATTGAGTTCTATGTGGTATGTGGGGTCTTTCAGAGGGAAATTCAGGAATAAAGAAACCAACAAAGGATACAATCTGAAAAGTAAACATTTGCCAACAGATACTGCACAGTTATTTCTTTTTCTAAGCATAATGAAAAACCTTTTTCAGGTGCCATTTATGAGGAAATGGAGATTAAAAGTTACTTTTCAATGGCAACCACTACCTTGGACCCCATTGCCTTGTGGATGCCAGGGACCCTCAGCACATTTTGTAAGATTTTTTTTCCCCCAGTGGTGTTGGCCAAAAAAAACCTTCCCATCCCAAACTCTTGAGCACAGCTTGGCCACATGGTTGCCATTCTTCCATCCCAGTGTTAACTGCATGATGCTTGTTAGAACATAGATATTAGGCCTACATGTAAAGGCCTATGAATTTTAAGTATATTCTTATCACTTAGCTAATTACAGGGGTAGAAAATCAAAGAAGCAAAAACATAGGACACCTGTCTATGGGCCCTCTCTCACTGTGGCAGTCTGAGGCCTCATACTTTGGCTAAGCAAAACCAAAGACAGAAGAGATAGTCATAAACTGGGAAGTGTGCTGTCATATTTAGTCATTCCAAACAAATTTCATTAAAACAAGGTAATAACCAGACTGTTTAGAAGTTAATACTGTGTAATGCCTCCAGATAAAGGAAACACCCAGTGCTTAAAGAAAACTTTATATAATAGCATGTCAACATTTATCAACAGTTGTGGTTGTAGAATGAACACTTCATATTGTTAGGTCTGTATGACACCACTGTTCTGATAATTTGTCTGATTTTTTTGATTGTTTCTGTCTGCCCCTTAACTAATTGTAATCAGTTATGGTGATGTGGTATGATTTGTTAGAGAATTATGTTAAAATATGTTAGGATTTGTTGAAGAATTATCCTGTAATACTTTAAAGAAAAATATTGGTTAAGATACACTATAAAAACTGAAGTCCAACAAGAAGTGAAGGGGGCAAGAAGGAAAATTATTGATGTGAAGAACTGGGATTCTTGCTTGATTATCCAAATAAACGAACAGCATTGCCTATTGTGGACTCTGGGTTTCTGCTTCTGTCAGCAAACCAATAACTGAATGGGGTAACTTATTTGCATATCATTTGAAAAGTGCATTCTAGTTAACTTATTTATCTCCATCTGAGTATTTAAGTACTTGCAAATAGTTGGGAAAATCAAAATCATGATAGGATGAGAATCTAATCTTCAAGGATTTTAAAATCAGAAGGGATTAATATTAATCTGAACTCCTGTACACCACATGCAAAGAATTGTAGAAAGTTAGCGTTGGAAGGGACCTCAGGAGGTCATCTACTGCATCCCTTTACTGAAAGCAGGACTAAACCCAACTAAATCATCCTAGTCAGGAATTTTCTCAAAAACCTCTAAGGATGGAAAGTCCACTACCTACCTAGGCAACCCATTCCAGTGCTCCACTATTCTCTTAGTGAAAAAGCTTTCCTAATATCCAACCTAGACCTTTCCCATTGCAATTTGAGACCATTGGTCTTTGTTCTGTCATCTGCTACTACTGAGAACAGACTACCTTTGTCTTTTATGGAATCCCCCTTGAAGGCTGCTATCAGATGTCCCCTTGCTCTTCTGCAACCTAAATGGGACCAGTTCTCTTAGCCTCTCCTCATAAATAATGTTTTCCAGCCCCCTAATCATTTTTGTTGCCCTCTGCATTTTGTTGAATTGGGATTTTTTTCCCATGAAAGCTCATGAAATAAATAAATTAGTCTTTAAGTGCCTCAGGACTCCTTGTTTGTTTTACTGTCCTAGACTAGCACGGCTGCCCCTTTGGAACTTCAAAACTGGACAGAATACTCCACTGGTGTTAAACTCATGTGCTACGGTGGGCCAACTTTGACTTAAATGTACTTCAAGTACTTCAAAATATTAGGCCACTCTCAGGCCATTGTGGCACACAGCATCGTAGAGCTCTCTCTTTCTAGTAGAGAGTGTAATCCATGAAGTGTGCTCTTGGGCTGCATCTGGCCTGCAGCCGCATATTTCATACCTCTGGAATACTCTAAATAAAGTGTCATCTTTTCTGAATAAAGGTGAAATCACTTGCCTCAATCTTATGGCAATGCTCCTACTAGTGCAGCCCATTATGCCTTTAGCCTTCTTGGCAAAAAGAGCACATGCTTGATGCATATCTGGTTTCTGGTGCACTGGGTCTTTCTTGCAAAACCACTGCCTAGTCAGTCCCCACTCTGTAGCAGCACATGGGATTCTTCTATCCTGTGTGCAGGACTCTTCAGCAATGTTCCCTCTAATTTTTTCATAGTCTGTGCACGCAAAAGATTTCTTTTGTGCAAATTTTCAGAACCAGTATCCAAATTTGTGCACACTCCAGTGAGTGTGGTCAAACTTGTGAGTGCAACGAAGCAAGTGTGTATGATGCAAATAAAATCTAAATTTTATTTTGATATGGTGATGGAAGTGATTTTATAAATTACAAAACCTTATTTGAGACATGCTATTTGAAACTGCTTTCTTAAAGTAGCACAAAAATATTAGCACTATTGAAATTTTTTGTGCATGCTTTATTTTGTTGTGTGCACCAGCTTCACAACCTGTGTGCGCATGCACACGCACACAGCTTAGAGGGAACATAGCTCTGCAGTTGTCCTTGTTGAACTTCATCAGATTTCTTTCATCCCAATCCTCCAATTTGTCTAGGTCACTGTGTGTACCATCCAGCATAGCTTCGATTCCCACCCCCCACCCCCAGCTTAGTGTCATCCATGAATTTACTGATGGCATAGTCCACCCCATCATCCAGATAATTAATAAAGATGTTGCAAAAGTGCTAAAATTGGCCCAGGACACTGCTTGATACTGGCTGCCAACTAGACAGTGAGCTGTTGGTTGCTACCCACTAAGCCCAAAGATATAGGCAGTTTTCTACCCACTTTATAATCCATTCACCCAACCCATATTTCTTTAACTTGCTGGCAAGAGTACTGCATCAAAAGCAGTGCTAAAGTCAAGGTATATCACATTCACTGCTTTCCTCACACCCACAGAATCAGTCAACTGATCATAAAAGGAAATCAGGTTGGACTCAGGCATGACGTGCTCTTAGTGAATCCATGCTGACTCTTTCTGTACTCTAAGAGCTTCAAAATGTATTCCTTGAGGACCTGCTCCATGATTTTTCTGGGGACTGAGGTAAGGATGACAGGTCTGTAGTTCACACAATCTTGCTTCCCTTTGTTAATGTGGGATGCTATATTTGCCTTTTTCCAATTGTCTGGGACCCCTGCTGATTACCACAAGTTTTCAAAGACAGTGGCCATAGATAGTGCAATAGAACCTCACTCAATAATCCCTGCATCAAATTCATAACTTTGATTGAGCAGAGCACATCTTTTGAGAAGGTGTTAAGGCTTGGTTTAAATATTTCAAGTAAAAGAGATACTTTTCCTCTCTATTTTTCTTCTCTTCTATTGCTAGACAGATAGAACTTTTCTTTTCTTTTCTTCTTTTTTGATTGAGCAGAGCATATCTTTTGAGAAGGTGTTAAGGCTTGGTTTAAATATTTCAAGTAAAAGAGATACTTTTCCTCTTTATTTTTCTTCTCTTCTATTGCTAGACAGATAGAACTTTTCTTTTCTTTTCTTTTCTTTTCTTTTTCCCCCTTCTTCTCTTTTAAACTTCTTTCCATCCCCACCCTCTCTTTCTCTCATATTTTTCTCTGGAGTCCCTTTGAATCAGAGTCCCTTATACAGTTATACTAAATATTATTCATATTTATTATTGATTTATAGATTTCTACGGCCTGGAGTTACTGCTTTTATCAGATGTTATTAAATGTAAGATAGTATCCAACAGAAGTCTTTCTAACATACTCTTTGTATATTTGTAGTTTCTGTATCTACAGCACTTCAGGATTGACTTAGCTTACTCCCTTCTGATAAGAGTTAAAATGCTTCTCATGTTATAACAATAACCTACATCTACATAAGGATATTAAAAAGAGGACATGAGCATACAGAGCACTTAGCCTTTCCTAAGAATATGCTGCATTGTGTGATCTAGAAAAGAAAAGGAAACCAAAAAAATCAGATGTTTCAGACATATAAGGCCACTCCCACCAAACCCACACTTTCCCACTATTCTTATGAGAGAGAGCCTAAGAGACTTGTGAACATTCACAGTTCAAATTTACACAAGTGACATTTGCTCATCCAGCACTTGAGTCCAAGAAAGGACAACTTCAATTCTTAAAAGTATACACTAAACAGCAGTCCTGCTGGTAAAGAAACCCACCAGCTGTAAAAGTGTCATTTTTTTCTAGGCCAACTGCCATAACAATGGCCTTGTGCTGGCAGAACTTTTCAAAGGGCTGCACCTTCCCATGACATCTCAGCCATGTTTCCTCTAACTGTGTGGAAAGCTACTTTGTCCCATTTTTGCTATCAGTTAAACCAGTGGGTGTCAACCACTATGTCAGGACACATTACTGTGCTGCCATATAGCAGCGAGTATGTCACAAAGTGCCAGGGAGATGACTGGATTTGGCATGGGGTGGATGGTCTGGTGTGTCCTGTAGGGTCACAAGGTGCCTCCAAGCATGTTGCAACCTGCAGAGGGTTGAGAAGATCCACTGAGTTAAACTGTTATTTACCACTAGTTGGCAAGGACCTTTTAAAAGCAAACACATTCTATTTTTGATCACCTGACAGCTTGATTTTTTTTTTTTAGAAGTACTGCATATCTGTGGTTTCTGCAGAAGACAAAGGGCACTGTGCGCTCTCAGCTCTTCAAAAAAATCAGGCTGCAACTGTCCTGACTACTGAAGAATAGTCTTCATTGTACTCTAGTAGATTCATAAGCATTTGTATCAAGGAAGAGCAGTAGCCGATTCTCACTGAAAGCAACAGCAGTCTTTCCATAGACCTCAATGGGAGTTCTATTGGGCCATATGTGGATCTTGTTTATTGTCAATGTGTGGCTACTTATAACCAAAGATGATTATGGGTCAAGATGGCTTCACTTAAAATGTCACCCTACATTTAAAAAAATTAGTGTCTTTTTGGCCGGTAGCTTACGTAAGGTATAGACTTTCTTCTCTCAGACGGGCTTCCGTATCTCAAAAATGTTTCTTTTTTTTTTATCTTATCTCAAGACTTGCTTATGTATTTTTCCTGAATCCCTGCAGTGAATCTTATCAGGATTATCTGAAATTCACAGACTTTTAAAGCTCTTGGATTTCCTTTCATACTCTTAAGCAGTAGGAGGAATAAGGGGACAAATCTGAATCATACCTAAATAACTGACAGTTCTAATCCTTTAGTGATAACAAGGGTTCCCAACAGAGCTACACAACAAGGATCGGCTACAAAATGCATGGTTTTACACACACACAGCCACAGATCACTTGGGTGTAAAATGATGCAGAGGTAATATGGAAAGTCTCAATACTATGACAGAATAAAGAGGAATTTGATATGAAATTAAACAATGATATAAGCTAATAGGAAAAAAAATGGTAACATGCAGTGTGCAAAGGAGGATAATGTATTATTCTGCATGGGTAGAAATGCCGTTGGCAAGGAATCACTGAGATGAGATGCAGCTCTGGTGAAGGGAAGAATATAAGCAGTTAGTGGCGATGTACATGAACACTGAGGACCTTCAACTGGGACAGGACAAGTAAATAAGTTGAATTATTCATTGGCCTTCAATTCCAAGGCAATCAGTTGCTGGCAGACCAGCAACAGGGTGTTATCAATGAGTTGTTAGCTGTGCTAATTTTCTCAGGTATTGCAGGATGAGCTTAATATTGGTACTAATTAAGAAGTGTGAAATATCATTTACACCTCTGCATTATCTTTCAGATCACTCACTGGGCAGTGAGGAATCTCCAGCCCAGCAACTTAGTGGCAAAGTTAGGTTGACATTTTTTTCAGAGCAATGTGTGCTCTTTAAATAAAAGGTTTTTATGTACTTTAATTACAAAGATAAAAATTAGTCATTTGTGAAAAGGTTCAGATAAATGAAAGCTAACACAATAAGGCTGTGATTTCAAGGGACCCATCACATAATGTACATATAAAGGTGGGGGACAGGGAAGGAGAGAAGCAAGCATTTGTATTTGTCAGTGTGTATGCATTTTCATTATTAAAATGAGCCTTGGAAATATTTTATGTCATACTGAAGATATTTAGTAATTAGCAGTGAAAAATAATGGGCCTGACTTTCAGGGGAGTTTTGCACCTGAAGCTGCCAGTGTATTCAGCTAGAATTGTGGTCGACTTGGTATTTCTGAAACTAAAGGTCAATTTATTTAGCCCTCTTGCAATCTCTTAACTCAGTGGTTCCCAGCCTGGGGTCTGTGGATATGTTGCAGGGAGTCCATGGAGCCTCCCCCTGCCAGGGCCATAATCCAGCCGCAGCCCTGATGCACCCTGCCAGGGTTGCCTCTCCCTGCCCGCAGCTGGATCCCAGCAGGGGGATGAGGCCATGGCAGCTCACCCAGAGGGGCAAAGGCAGGGGGCATAGCTGCCATGGCTTGGCTCCTCAGTGGCGTGGTCCATAGTAGTGGCGGTGCCATGGGCCAGATTAGATAATCAGCCAAGGGTACCGCAAATTTTTTTGTTAAAAAGGGGTCCCCAGCCTGAAAAATGTTGGGAACCACTGTGAACTGTTAAAATGTCATAGCCCAGGGGGAGCATGGTTGATACCTAAATTTTGTGAATTGAGATACTGATTTAAGCTCATTTCTGGCATCCTTTATGGATTATCTTTTCAGTTGGCTTTTGCAAAGTTGTTAGTGATCTGGTATGATGAGAAGCACCAGAAAATAAAATTAGTATCAGTTGATAGTGTCCATCACTTTCCTGTATTTTTAATCCTCCTATGCGTAGCTCGTCTTTCTTCCTTGTCTATATTCAATAATTGTACTAGTGCCAACCTTGTGATACTAAATGTTAGGTCAAATTTTCAAAAAGTTAGACCCCTAAATAAACAACATGAATTTTAAATGTGCTAAATACCTTCACCTGTCATTGCCATTGGCATATTGCTGAAATTTCAGTCCTTGCTATATCAGTCTCCCTTAATGGCTTCGCATAAATGTTGAATATGATGGGTGAGAGGATGGATTCCTGTGGGCCTACATAAGTGAGGGCTCTGGAGATTGCAGAGTACCTATTGTGATGCTGTCACTGTGCTCTCAGAGGGATGATTAAAGCAATATCCATGCAAGTCTCTTAACCTCAACCCTATTTCTGAGGTAGAACAGCTGCAGCCCCTGGTTAGCGGTAAGAAATGCTGCAGAGTTCCAGTCACCTGAATAAAGCTCATTGTGAGGGTTCATCCATCAGTTCCTCCCCTTATATTTTTATATTCAGCTGCTGATCAGAAGTGAACCCTTACATATCTTTGTATGAACACTGACCCAAACTCTGTGCATAAATATTTGCACACTGTTCTACTCAGTCTGCTGCATATCCTGACCTAAAGCCTGACTGAGATGGAGTCTAGGATACTTCATGTATCTAGATGAAGATCTTTAGGCATCTTCTCCATTAACTTGCCCAGTTGCAGAGATGGGTTGTGTAGTGTGTAAGATATTAAGGTTAGCTGGCAGCTACAGAGTAGCAGAAGGTAGATAGCTAAGCCTCAGGATATTAAAGGCCGTGTATCCCAGTGATTGAGCAGGGGTGCTGCAGGGGAATGGGAATACCTGAGAGCAATTAGGAGACAACCAGGTATATAATAAAAGCCTCCCCACCCCAAACAGAGGCTGCACAAGCTGGGGAAGGTGAAGGTGGTCAGTGCTGAAGAACATACAGGAGGTATTGGAGGAAGACGGGAGGCAGACAAAAGGAGATAAAAGCCAGAGAGCAAAGAAGGAAACCCAGCAGAAGGGGATACTGGGTGAGAAGCCTGAAAGGGAGCAGAGGAGGGAGAAAAACAGCCCCGGGGAAAGGATTGAAGTGCTGGGACTTGCTCAGCAGCACATGGTTGAATCTCTTAGGGTCCCTGGGCTGGGACCCAGAGTAGAGGCTGGGCCTGGGTCCCAAACCCCCTTCCCTTCCAGGAGTGATGTCACAGGCAGCCCCTAAGGGCAGAAACAAGGAAGACTGAGACCACCCTGAGCCACTAGCCTGGCAGAGCGTGAGACCCATCACCAGAGCTGTAACTATGGCTTCTGGCACCTGGCACAGAAAGGTGCTCCCCCTGCCCCTGGGGACTGAGCCATCCGATGGGAGGAAGGTGCTTCCCCAGCTGCCAGGCAAGAGCGGACAGCGACATTCGGGGTGGGGTGAGAGAAACTGCCCCAGCCAATGCCTGGCTTCAGGAGGAAAGTGCCTAAAGTACATTTCTCTTCTGGGCCAGGCAGGGTCTGGCGGCCGCCCTTCAAAATTCCCTGGCCAGGTCTTTGTCCCCTTCTCCCCCCCCCCCAGTTATGGCTCTGCCCACCACAGCAAAGGTACTGCTGTTTGCCACATGTGGAACAGAGAGGATAAACTCCTCTGGGGCTCTGTGAGTCCTGGCTCAAAGGTCTCAAGGAAGTGCCTGTTATTTAGGGCTAAGTCACTGCCTGGGCTTAAGGCAGCAAGAAGGAACGGCTGGGGACCTGGCTCAGGAGATGACATAGGCCTGGACAGGAAATCAGAGCAGGGACACAGGGCTAAGCAGGACAGGGAGGCACTGGATGGGTGCCTCTTTGCTGCCCTAGAGAGACAGCAGAGCCCTGAGCCTCAGAGCCCATGGGATATCTGGGGCTGTAGTGATGGGACGCACTGGAGATGCTGTAAATAAAGAGCATGGGTGACAACACTAAAGAGACTAGTGAGTCATTTGTGGGGCTCTGGACACGAGGAGAGTGGGACCTGACTTTCCATTTTGTAGACGTGCCAGATATTTAGAGTAGTGCTGTGCTCTGGGCCTTTGTCCTGTGAATGGTTTCTAGCCCAGGGCATTGAAAAGCTACTGTGTAGAGAGTATCTAGCATCTTTTCTTGCTAATATGCTAGATCAGTTGCTTTGGATGTCATTTGCATGTTACTATTGACCACTTTAACGGTACTGTTGAGCTTGGATGAACTTAGGTTGGTATCTCCCCACTCATCCTTTCTGAGAAGATTCTAGTAGAATGGCATTGGCTTGTTCATTCATAGAGCTTTATTTTGTCTTTGTGCTTATTCAGTGTGTATGCAAAGCCACTCAAGGACTCCTTTTTGATGAGCTGAATGTCAGAAGACCACATTTTGACAGTGGATAGGCATACATTTATTGCTCTCTAAAGTACTAGGAAGTTGTATTATTTCAGCAGAAGTCTACGACAAGCATGTTACACAATACAGACTCATTAAGTCATTTCACTCCTGTGGGAGTTATATTGGTACCTAGTTAAACACTTCATTGATTTTAGAATTTCTTTAAAGGACTATAAAAGCATTGCACAATTCTTTATCTATTGATCTGAGCTGCTGTTTTTTCTCTGAATCTAGATATGGTAGCATTTGAGTTCATCCAAAGCTAGTCTATTGGATGCTCCAATGTATAGATGTGAGAACACGTGTTTTTACTTACTATGCATCACACTTTATATAAACTTCCAGCTGAAGTCTGAAATGCTGAATCAATAGGCTTAACAGAAATTGAAACACAAGTTTAAATTTTTCTTTTTCTTTACTCAAGCAATTTTTTCCCTGACAAATCGCATTGATATTTGTTAGTTTATTGTCAAATAGCGAGGGAAAGAAACTAGAGAATTCTATTTTGCTGTTTTATTTTAAACCAGAAGAACCGGGCGATTGGGAATAGTAAAACAAACAGATTTTTTTCTGTTGTGTTTGGCATTATTGTCACTTTTTCTTGAGCAAAATAAAGTGAAAATCAAAGTAAAACAAATGTTGTTTTTAATGAGTAATGTCAGTTTGTACAAGTGGCTGGAAGAAATTCATAGTGTAGTGAGGTCAAAAGCCATTCATTAATGTATGCAGTCCCAGGCAGTCACTTCATATATGCCTAACTCTGGACCATTAATATTTGATTGTGCCCTTACCAGTGACCATCCCAACCCATGTGTGATATGATTCCTACCACCTGATAGTTCTGGTCCACAGCCCGATCACCAAGAACAGCACAGGGCTCTGCCTTCAACAGAAGAGGACTAAGAAGGACTGCCCTCTATCTACCTGTAGCAAAATACTTCACTGTAATAGACAGGTCTAGGGGAAGAAGCTGCTATTACTAGGAAAAGCAAGCAAAAAAAAAAGCAGAAGCGCCTTGGCTGTGTCTGTCCCATCCCCCTCTTCTTGTAAACACATTAATATCACGCTGTCATACCAACTCTTTCCTTTGCATAGACACCATGCTGTTCTATAAAGATTACACTCAGCAACCCTGCCACCGATGGTGTCAGACTAATTTCATCATTGTACAATCCTTCTTCCTGCTCATCAGCAGAATTATTAGCAATCAATCTGCTCTGGTAGCCTTGCAAATCAGCCAACTGTGCACTAGCTTTGATTCTTAGCATGTCTTTCTGCCCATCTTTCTGCATGCTTTTAGGGCTTGCACCATTTCCTCTTGTAGAACCTACAGCTGTAGCCCTTGATTTTACCTGTGGTTTGCTTGGATGTATATGTCTTTCTTTATAAGTTTAAGAATTCCTGGTTTTATAGTAATACACTGGGCATAAGTTGATAAGTTAACACAACTTCTATATTGATAGATGAAGTGCAATTTGCCTTACAGGCCTGTATAAGAAATTACAAGCAGCCTGTATGGCGGAGTTTTGCAAAAGGATGTAGTTATAAGTTATTTTGAAGTAGAAAATATCAGACAGTGTGGGTTTGTTTGTTCTACAATCTTTGATGGAGAACCTCAGATAAGGTATTTTGGATCATGACATATAGGTCAGTAGGTGAATAACAACTTATGTAACAACTTTGACATTTTGCAGAATTTATAAGTAAGAGGGGAATATAATGGTACATTCTGAATGAAGGTTATACTTTAATCATACGTCATTTGTACACATAAACCCCTTAACCAATGACGTAGATGCACCCCCAACAGTTTCTGGGGTAGGGGCCCATATTTGGATGACCAGGGAAGATCTAACCTAATCAATTTTTGGAAAGGTGTAAACATGTAGATGCTGCTGTTAGTGGGGGTGGGGGGGAGAAGACATAAGGCTTCAGGATTTGTAGAGCATAAAGAAGCAGCGTCCATTCTTCAGTTTCCAGCTCTTGCCTTTCTTGAGAAAGAACACCAGTTACCCATCTTTCTCCTTCTTAGCTGTGTAATCTTTGTTGTTTTAGTAAGTTTAACTATATGTTAGGGTTGCTAGACTCTGAACTCTTCAGCTATGTCTACTCTTGCAAGTTAGTTCGAATTAAGGAGGCTTAATTTGAACTTGAAGACTAACAGATTTATTTTTTGCATGAGCTTTAATGGGGGAAGATCCCACGAAAGCTCATGCAAAAAATAAATCTGTTAGTCTTCAAGTGCCACACAACTCCTTGTTGTTTTTTCACTGGACTAGACTAACACGGCTATCCATTTTAAAATTAATTTGAACTAACTTAGTCCCTGTCTGCACTAGGCTTTTATTAGTTTGAATTAAGGAATTCCTTAATTCAAACTAGTAAGACCTGCCCTTTAGGTCGAACTAAGCCCTTAGTTTGATCCTTAGGTTGAACTTGGCACAGCATGGACATTTTAAGTCAACTTTGTTTGTTCAAACTAAGGGCAGTTGGTTCGAATCAACAAAGTGGGTTAAGTTGAATTAACTGTCATTCAACTAGTTCAAGCTGTTAATTTAAACTAATAAGTTCAAATATAGTTTGAACCACATTCAAACTTATTAGTTCTAATTAAGAAATAGAAGCTAAGTTTGGGACATGTAGACATAGTCTTCATGTCTGTTTAAGGCATTGGGCCTCCTTTTTGGCTCCAGGGTTTAAATATAGCAACTATAAGTTTTAACAGAAAATGTAATCTATCAAATTATAAACTGCATAATATTTCCTAAATGCATTGTCTGTGTATGAGCTACTTATTACATTGTATATTCATCAATTAACCTTTTCTCAATTCTATTCTTTATGCTTTTAGTGATAAAAGAATTTTATTAAGTAATTAAATGCATCTGTGTGACAACTACTTTTTAGCCATTCCCCGGGGTTTCCATGTTTTAAATATTTTCTACGGTCAAATTGGGATTTGAACCCAAATTCCTTAGCAAAACTTATTGACAATCCCAATACAAATTGCAGTTTCCCAGTCTAAATCATAAAGAATCAGGATACACAGTGCTCTCTCATTTTTACCTTTCATTCATGAGTTTATTATCATTGTGTGCTCAGGCTAGGGTATTCCACAGAACATAAAAGGGATACCCTGATAATTTTTATGGGTACATACTTACCTAATCTCATTGTGACAAGTCCAGATGACTTTCTATCACCATTCTGATAGTTCCAAGGGCAGTTATATCAACAGTGTATCTTTGATAATTCACTATGGAGGTACAAAGTCAGGTTCTCAAGGAGGCAATATTAGACACAAAGAGTTTTCCATCCTTAGGTGCATGATTTGTAATAACTAGGCCTACAAATTTACCTTAATTGTGAACTCAAGTGTGAAAAGTAAGTGAAAATTTGCAAGATGTCACAATTAGCCTGGAAGAAGAATTATTGGTGGGAAATGGTCCAAAAGAGAGAGAAACTGAATTAGTCAAAACAAAAAAAGGCCTATTGATTTAATTCAAGGACTCCACTGAATTTATAGAATTGAATGAGAATAGCTTGAGATCGCAAATTCATGAACCAAAATTGGTATACTGGAAATTAGGCCTAATACCTGACAAAATAAGGCAAGGATGTGTTATTCATTTCCCTTTTGGGGTGTTCTTGGGGTCCTTATTTTATGACAGAGACTTTAGGGACAAAAATTGACAACTGGAGCAAGTTTCACCATCATGGCTACCTCTTCCATTTTCTCCTGGGACCCAACAGCTCTCTGTCATCCTAATTCTGAGGTGTCCTGACCAGACTAGGACAGAGAGAGAGAGAGACCCAGATGACATCTAGTTGCTTCAGCTGAACACTAAACAGCATCTGGGATAGAGGGCTTTGTGTTCTTCCCACTCACATGTTCTTTTCATTTTCTATCTTATTTCTGTCTCCTTTTACCTTCTGTGTAAGAATCTGGCTTGGCTGGCCAAGACTGAATATTCTGTAACTGAATATGCTGTACTCTAACCCTGTGGATCAGAGAGGAAACATAAAAGCAATGACCTTAAGAGCCAATATTGGTAGAAGCTTACTAGGTTTCAGAGTAGCTGATAAGGCCATGTGCTGTGCCCTATACTGTATTTTATCCAGTAGTGACATTCAAGTGAGAGTCAAAACAAGTGACAGAAGCTCAATTTTCTGTCTTTGCTGTTCTTTTCTTTCCTCCTGTGTGTATCTTTTTTTTTTGTCTTAAAGGAAAAAGGATTGGATTTTAATGAGAACAATAACAATGACCGTTTCAGCCCATTTCAACTAAATTCTTTTTCTCTTCATCCAGATGGCAGTGACCATTTTTAATAGCATCTAAGAGACTGTCAAAACAGAAATTATTTCTTCCTAAAAGCTCTCACCATCTTAAAGAAAAGGGAATCATGCATGCTGTTAAAATGAAAGAGTTAGGTGTAAAGACAGGGACTCGGAGCAAGCAACTGTCAGATTCCACAGTTTACCCCCATAATATTAATTCTACCCTCCTTGTCTGTGTGCATTATGATACAGTCCTTAATTACATCAGGGCATGATTTTTTAAATGCATTTCTTTTTTGATATTCTTTTTCTGAGTAAATATTTTTAAAACTGGGAACATAAATTGATCAAGAACAAGTCTACAATGAACTGGAGATAAGTGATGATAATTAGCAATTTAAACCTGAAAAGCAATTGTAAATTAACTTTCTTTTTTTAAAAAATCACCTGGCATTTCCAGATATTGTAATATAATGCAAAAATATTTCTCTTGTATTTCTATTTTGAGAGTTAAATAAAAATAATCAGAAATGACTGAAAACTGACATAAGTATTACATCCAAAACCACTGGCTACTGTCAAAGGTTATTAAAAAAAACCCTTCTATTTAAAGAATGTTACAAGTACTTATTATGGATCATAGTTCATTTTCAGCATGCAAAATGATTCAGACTTAGGATAGACCACCACTGCTGAAAACTGGCTTTAGAAAAAAAATTCCTTACGTCCATTGAACAAGTGTGCCTGAGACATCAGTATGTCATCTGTTTGCAGAAGGAACTCCTAGTACATTTATTTTATATGAAAATTTTAATTAATATAACTAAGTCAATTACCAAGATAATTTACATTCACTGCAAAGTTCAATAGCAGCACTATACTTCTACTGATTAAATAGCATTCATATGTATTAATTCTTTTTTGTTGTATAGTCAAAATCTATTTATATTTCAGTGCAGTCTTCATGAATGACTCTATGGGTATCTGAGCTCATTAGAAAAGAGTAGTTGTTGTGAAGGGCTGAGAATGCAAATTTGTGTTGTAAACTTCCTGAAAAAAAGCTCTCACCAGTAAAGATTTTACTTGTATTATAAAAAACAAATATTGATATTTAGAATTTATACAGGGCCTGACCCCAAACTGAATAAACTCAATGGGATTTTTTCTATAGTATCTTCTGTGCATGGACTCCAAAGCACTTACTGAAACAGGCTCTGATCTTGCACTTTCTGTCCCCCTAAATTCTCATTGATCTGTTGTGATTCTGAACAGTTGAAAAAGTGTCCCTGTGTGCATCTCTTCACAGGATTAAGATGAGAGCAGTATTTTCCCTTACTGTTACTCTCATTTTAAAATTAATTGTGTCTGAGTCCTCAGACCTTTTGTCTTCACTGTCCATGAGTATTTTAGTGAACAAGTTTACTGGCAGAAATATTGGCAGGGAAGCAGGGGCATGGTAGGTGCCAGGATGGGGTGGGAGGCAGAAATATGGCATGGTTGGGGAGAGCAGAGAAGCAGCAGCATGGTAAGAGACTTCAGGGAAGCGGCCACAAGGAGTGGGGGAGAGAAGCATGACATGGTCAGAGAAGCCATAGCATGTTTAGATTTTCTCGTAGGCCCTAATGCAGCTTACTTGTTGTTAAAATAAAATCATGTTTTACAAGTCCTAAACATGATGTGGAATATTAAGAAATGAAATTATGAAGGAGAAAAGTATAAAACTGAACATAGATTACTTTCAATTTTGGGCACAAGTCTCTGCTGTGAAGCAGCATATTCCACAATGAAATTCAAAACATTGTGCAATACTTAGAGATCAGCATTTGAGAGAGCTTTTACCTGCTGCATTGATAAGTTACTGCCCAGATTAAAAAAAACAAAAACAAACAAACAAACAAAAAACAAAACAAAAAAAACCCAAAAAAACCAAAACCAAAACCAAAAACAAAAAAACTTGCCACAAGCCTGTAGTGTTCTACATCTAGCAACAGCTAAATTTTTACTGTGTAGGCCTAGTTTCATGGTAATCTTAAATAATTATTAGAATCTGCCATTAGTGGATAAATATTTGCCCTGTTTTTATGATAAAATTAAAGTGCTCAATGAATTTTAAGCTTAGTAATTTTGGAGTAGGTAAAAATTGTGGTTATATGCCTCAGTGCGGCTCTCGAAGGTTTAATGATCGACTTGTGTGGCTCTTGAGTTCCGTAAGTTTGGCCACCCCTGCTCTAGAGTCTAGAAGGACTCAGTGGCTAGCTGGTATTCTAAGGGTGGAGAGAACCTTACTGCAACAGACATGATGTGACTTCAATATGTGATGCTCTTTTGCTCAGCTCATCATACCATTAATGACTATCTGTGGAGTAAGCTTTTACAGTGGTGTTCAATGTTCCTTACTGAAGGCAAGAATGGCTCTCCTTGGCAACAGAATCTATTTGGACGGCATTGGTGCTTCCTGTGCTTAAAAATCAAGATAAAATTTAGCTCATCTAGAAATGACAGATCCCATCTCCCGCTCCCATCCTTGCCTTTGTGAATCCCATGACTCTTCCTTTTCTGACTCAGGTATAAATCTACTTGATCAGCTGTTATTATTTATTATTATTGTGTTTGTAGAGTGGAAGCTGTAGGAGTTCTGGTTATGGACCAAAACTCTATTGTACAAGAAATAGCAGAAACACATAACAAAAAAAAAACAAAAACAAAACATTCCCTTCCTCAAAGAGCTTACAATTTCAGTACAAAACAAGAGACAACAGTCACTTGGGGAGGAGTTCAAGGAAACAATGAGAGAGCATTAGCCAGCTTGATATGTTTTGATACAAGCAGAAAAGCTGACTAACCATTACCAGGTTTTACGTAGGCATCATAGGAAAAAAGAGTTTGGATCAGGGAGTTAAAGGAAAACAGTGAAATGGCTTGGCTGATATTTATGAGGAGCACTCCCTTTTGTGGTCAGCTTTCAGCAGTGTCCCCTGGAGGCTTTGGAAGTCACCGGCAGTTACACAAGGCATTTTACATGTCTTGTGTAACTGCCAGTCAACTGCTGCCAAAAAGCCCTTTTAGTGTAGACTAGGGCTTAAGGTTGACCTTGTTAAATTGATTTAGAGTGTCCACATTTAAAAGGCCTGTGAACTGCCTATGTCCACACTGGCAGCTGCTCAGCCAACTTAATACTTAAGTTGACTTACTAAGTTGACTTAAGGGCCATTTCTGATTTACACTGGCTTAAGTTGACTTAATAAGTTCAATTTAAGCATTAAGTCCACCTTCTGAGGTGGAGTTACTAATCTGAATTCAGGAAGTTCTTAAGTCGATGTAATAAATTCCAAATGTGGCTGGAACTTTCTTTAGGTTGACTTAAGGAAGGTTAATTCGACCTAAGACTCCAGTGTACATATAACCATGGTGCCATGAATGTTTTGATGAGTTGCCTTAGACCCTTTTAGTCCCTCTCAAATGCACCAATTGGAGTCCAATTTTGCTACTTCCACCCCTTGCTGGTTCACATGGTTCTACCATATTTCAGCTGGATCTCTGAGCTGTATTTTCCTTGTTTATCAACTGTTGGAACCTGTAGGTCCTTTTCTTCTGAGGAACTCTGGCAACAGCTGATTAAAATGATGCAAAAAATAACTTCTTCAAAACAAAGTTGTTCATTCACTGAGGAGTACATAGTATGCAGACCAATGGGTTAAAACAAAGAAACAAAAAAGCCCATGGCCGTGGATTTTACTTACACCCTAATTTTTTCTGGCAAGCTTCTGTCAATTCCCTTCAGCTTAGTTATCTCCATCTCTGGCATGGGCAAGAATGAGTGCGCTTGTTAGAATTTCTCTGTCTATTTCTGTGCGTGTCTCTGGCAGCTTTTTCCTGCTGGGCATCTGCTGATTGCCAGCTCACCCTGTTCTGCCCTTGGCCAACATCTTCAAGTTTTTACTATCCCCTTTGATCTTAATTTTAGTCTAGAAAGAAAAAACTTTGCCAGCCTGGTTGGAGCCAGATAGAGTTGTTTCCCTATTAATAAGTTCCCCATTTTTTCCTGAAGAACAGTTGGCATTCTCTCAGACTGTCCTTTTTTTTTTTTTTGCCTTTGATTCATTTCCTGTTTATTTTCACCTTGATTTCACCTCCTTTGATTTAATACCTTGCAGTTTTAATACAAGAGAAGAGGATGTTACATTTTTTGAGTTGTAAGGTAGAGAACTTGCACCATTTTAGTTGTGTGGATTGAAAGGAAAGCTTGAATCTAGAGATGTTGTATAGGAAGAACTGGCAAGATTTAGGGATAGCAGTGGTGTGAGGATCTAGAGAGAAAGCTGAATTGAAGAAAATGCCTAAGTTATGGGCCTGAATGGAACAAAAAATGGTGGTTTAGACCATGTTGACTGAGCAGAGCTGTGTGGGGGAAGATCTTGGATCAAAAGATTAAGAGCAGTGTTTTGGAATAGTTTATCCCACTCTCTTTCTTCAGGTACCGGCAGCCCTTCTGCTCTCTTCTTCATTCTCCCAGGTTCTCTGAAATACTTGGGTGCCTTTGGATTGGTTTGGTGAAATGTTGGTTTATCCATTTTGTGCTATGCAACTAATGCCTGCACAACTTACTCTGAATCAAATTTCTTAGTAGTGCTATTTATGCATTTAAGTCAAGAACCTCTGGCTGAGCACACTGAGGCCAAGGAGCAATTTTGAAAATCTCAACCATCAGCCATTTATCACTGGGACCACACAGCCAATCATCTGCAACTCTTCAATCTTCTGAAAATACTGGTAATATTCATAGAAGCAACCATTTTCTAAGAGAGATACTGACTGCATTTGCCCTCAATCCTCCACATTTTTCCTATGCACATGTTAAGATTTATCTGCTACCTTAAAGACTGAAGGTCTCTGTCATGAGAGCACTAAATACCTTCTAAGAGCCTGTAAGAGCAGAAGTGTGTCTTGACCAGGTGAAGAAAACAGGAAGAGGCATTTGTATGTGTGTGTGTATATATATATATATAAAAAAAAAAAAATTCCTCTCTCCCCCCTATGGGTGGTATGTGTCATCCTCAACCTCGGGTCCTCTACCAGAGGCCTGGGAGTTTGAGGGTTCTGCACAGTATCTTAGCTGTTCCTAGCACTGCACTCTTCTGGACAGAGAGCTCTGATGTTGTTCCTGGGATCTGTTGGAGCCACTCTCCCAGCTT
>ML682009.1:1718399-1794841 GCA_007922195.1 Podocnemis expansa
ACACACACACACACACACACACACACACACACACACACACACACACACACACACACACACACACCTTAAGAAAGCTATTTTTTAGCAATGTCTTTGTATAGGGAATGAGGTAGGGGGAAATACAATGAGAGTTGGAAGTAGATCAAGAAAAAAGATGCTTTTTGTTTATAAACTGAACAATTTCAGTGGTGAACAGAATTAGAGAAAGGAAAGGGCAGGAGAAAGGGAGAAGTAAGCTAAAGGGGGTTGATTTCTCGGAGCTCAATCTAGAGTGAAATGTACTACAGAACGATGTCTTTAAAAATAATATAAAGAAGAAGAATTGTAAATTCTTTTCATTTACCAATCAAGAAAGGAGCAAAGAGTGTGACATTACAAGTGATGGAAGATGTCATGATCCAAGGAAAGAATGTGGCACCTGTAATAGTATCTACAGAATAGAAGTGGGATTGCATGAATGGAAATGATTTCCTTATGGCCAGAGTGTGGATTTTTAGAGATCTTTGTGGAGAATCTGACAGTTGTTGCTTTCCAACTTCTCAATGTATATTATTTAAAAAAAAAAGCCATCTCATTCTATCATGGTGACGTAGAGATAGGGAAAGTTGAATAGATTTGAGGCTGATATTTAAATAATGTTTTTAGGAAGGATTTACTAGCAAATGCAGCCTTTAGCAAATATAAAAATTGTTGCAATTAACATTGTAAGGTGCTGCTGCTGAAGATGATGATGATGATGATGATGACTTTACTGTCTGATTTATACTGCTGGTTGTAATTGAGCACCTTCCACGTAAAGTTCACAGCAATATCAAGGTCCCTGGGGGATTTTATGGAGCCTCTGGCTTTATTTCCTTTTCCATGTGAAAACTCTCCTTTGGGTACTTTTTTAAAAGCTATGCTAAGCTCAGCTTCATGCAGACATTTTCTTCAGTTTCAGCTTGTGCTGTTCTAAATCCCCAAACAGACCCTGTGGTGCTCCTGGCTTCAGCCTATCAGATAGGTTTTCAAGGACCTAGGGCATTCTGGACTTCCAGATTCCCTGGGAGCCTGCCAAAGTGGCTATCATGGATCTGGGGACTTTGAAAACCCTGGAGCTGCAGACTGAGGATATATTTACATCCCAGTGTGACAAAGGCTCTGGCACATATTAAAGCCCAACCTCCCCCCATCCCACTTTTGACATGTGCCTGTATCCCAGCAGAAGACAGGCTTGCTTGTTCATCCAAGCGTGTTCATCCATATGTTGTCTGGTTGTGAAAGTGGCCAGACGCTTGTTATCCTGAGATGTTCTGCGGCTGTTGATCGGGCTGGGCATCTATTACAGTGGCACAAATCAGGCCAGTTTCAGTCAACAACTGCCAGGGCTGCCAAGGTCTGCAGCTCTTTGCAGGCTTCCAGGTGCAATTTCATTTTGGGCAAATCCCGTTAACGTATTTCTGCTACAAAATATTGAGGGACTTTAGTTTCATGAAAATATTTATGGTTCTGGCTTTTCATCCTGATTTGTGATGGGAAATTATATAGATATTACAAAAGTGTTACAAGAGAAAAGGACCTAGCGGAGTCAGGCAAACTTTTTCAAACAAATAGTTTATTTGCCAAAAAATGCAGTTGCAATTGACCTGAAACTATTTCTCAATTTGACATGAATTAGCTGAATAAATTTTGTGTGTAGGGAGGAGGGATGAGAAAGCCACATAGCTAGGGATGAATCGTGGTACCTGTGGTGCTGTCTGGAGTATGAATGACCATTTATAATACTGTATGCCCAAATATATAGAAAGAGACTGTCTTTGCCAGAATGTCAGACTTAGGAAATATATTATCCACTTCTTACAAATAGGAACTGAAATACAGAGAGAGAAACAAAAGTTTAAAAAGGCTGCATATGGGAGCACTTCTACAGGTGGATGAACAGGTAGCCCTGGAAGCCAATTTCCGGGGGGGCAAGAATGCAGCGCCACTCGGATTTATTTATTTATTTAATTTATTTTGCTCTGCATGCTGATGCTGATGGTCAGTTGGTTTTGCTCTGTTAATCAGCTAACTTTTTTCTTTCTTTTTTGCTCTGCCACTGGGTTTTGGTGAAAGTTGTTTTTGCCCTGCATGGCAAAATGGCTTGGCACTCCTAGTCACACAGGAATTGCACTGCAGGGTCAGGTGCTGAACCCATGTCTCCTATGTCCCAGTTCAGCCCCTTAATCTCTAACCATTCTTCTTCTCTCCACCTCTGTTCTCCTTTCAGTTTAGCTCTTAGCCCATGCTCTTCTGCCTTTTTGTCTTACTGTTACTCTGTAGTCTATATTTGCACCACTCAATTTCTATTAAGCTATTTTTTTCACTTGATTCAGACTTGGTGGTGGTGTTCAGTTCATCTTAATTTATTTTTTTTAACTCCAGAGCAAATCACCTCTTGCTAAAGAGGGTATTTTTTTGCTCGAGTGAAACCTGGCATGCTGCTTCTGATCATTTTTTCCAATTCTGAATCTGCTCATCCAAGTAATTCTTGTCTAGAAGAGTATCCCCTGCTGGCCTTGTGGAACTGCAATGTTAGTTTTGTCCTCTGGTTCTGAGCCAGATCCCCAGCTGGTATAAATTTTCATAGCTCCTTAAAGTCCATTGGAACTACACTGATTTACCTTAGTTGAAGAGCCTTATTCCCTCTGTATTCAAAATTTCCTTCCATTCAATTCAGTCATTTCTCCGCATACCTTGTACCCTTGTCCTAACTCCCCACGTAGTTGCATTTCCTACCTAGTTCTACCTTCTTTTTCTTGCCAGATATATTGAATGCAGTATTTTTCTAGGCCTGCAGTTTTTGATTTGTTGTTTTCAGTCTTGGTGGAGACATTAATATCCATTCTCAAGCCCCTTATTTATTTTTCCCTTTCAAACTCCAGAAGTTTCATCCAATCTGTCAAGCCTCTTTTATAAGTGTGGTCATATTCTTGACCTTGTCACATGTTGTTTTATTTATAAGGACACAGGAACTGCCAAATCAGAAAACAAACAATGATTCATCTGGTTTGGTAGCCTGTCAGAGAGGGCAGAAGGATCATAGTGCACCTATACAAGAGCACAGTATTACATAATGGGAAGCAAATTCTTCTTGACCTTCCCATTGGTCAGTTTATAATCTGAGACTTCTAGCTTTATTATTTTTATCGTAACTAGCTTCAACTGCATTTTGTCCTGGTTATTCTTGTGTACTTATATAATCCTTGTTGAATCTTAGTAAGATATTTGGCTTAATAATATTGTGTGGCTATGAGTTCCATCAGTTAAATATATATGGTGTAACGGATAATATTTTTTACTCTAATAAACAGTTTACTGTAAAATAAATCCATAAACAGAACAATTAAAACGTATGCATTCTGCATTTTGCCTTAAGCAGGACCTTCTTATGAGGTGCCATATTCCTTTGTTCTGGTGCTGCCTTTGTACATTGAACTCAATCTTCTTAATTTTGCTTGGAGGTTAACTATTTTCCTGCTCTGCATTTTTGTTTTTCCCAGCAGGTTCCATACTTTGGTATCTTCCAAATTCATCCATTTGGATCTATGATTAGCTTGACAAAATTGCCCTGCTTTTGTCTTGTATCAGTTCTCTCTTTGCAGCCTTTCACCAGTGTGGCACCAGCACACCCATAAAAATCTGCTAACAAAAAGGGGAATCTCTTATGTTTCCCAAACAATGAGAACAGTTGCTTAGGATATCTATGCACTGCTTCTTTGATTCTGTAACAGGGGGTTATGTAGAAGGGAACATGGGTCAGTTTCTAAGCAAAACTCTACAGGAAGGAAGTGACAAAGGCAATAGCTTTAGGGAGGATACAATACTCTTTAAGAGCATTCCTTACACAGTGATGAAAATGTACATTTTCTGCCATGTGGCCTACCTGGGGGCCTGTTCCAAGCCAAATAAAGCATATAATACCAGCTAAAACTTTATTCTCCCAGGTTTCAGGAATTTAACATTTAAACACCCTCATCACCTTTAGAAGTGGCTCTTCTCTTTTCACAGGCACCCATGGGCCTCTGGGAAATATGATACCTCAAGTGCTTTCTCTTTGTGTAAAACACAGTTACCACCTATGTACAAACAAATTAAAATGTGTAAAACCTAGTGTGTTGGGGAATGGCTGAATCCATAGTCCTGATTAAGAGCTGCCTGGCTTGCTGACATCCAGAACTCTTACAATACAGCACCCCCCCCCCCCACCTGAAACCTTCACTCACAAATCCAAATAGGCTGCGTGGTACCTTAATGGGCATCAGGGGGCAGCTTTTCTCCTCCACTCTCTTCCTTTCCAGCAAAGTCTACACATTCTGGGCTGGCTTCATGAAGTTGGCTTCATCTGCTCAGTTCTTGCCCAGCCTGGCCTTTGTAAAGTTAGCTACCCCTCTGCAGCTGTTGTCTGGTCCCACAAAGTCAGTGCCACCATCACTGGTCTGAACAGGTGTCATAAAGTCCTTTTCTTCACCACCATTAGTCTGTCAATGCCAATTTCAACTCCACAGCTGATCAAGTTTCAGTAGAACATAAAACCTGTGTAGGAAACCCAGAGCAAGGCAAGATCCTAGGACAGACTTCCAGCTTTCCTGGGAAAAGCTCCTCAGATTATCTTGTTGCATTTGGGTTCCCAGACCCATTAATAAACCTGTACCTATCAGATCAAGTTGACCAACTTTCCACAGGGTATATCCTATACAATTCATGTGCCATTAAAACAGCAATATTAATAGACTATTAAAATTCATGAAAACAGAAAAATGAACTCTGGATAATGCAGCACTATACATGATATGAAGGTACAAATTATTTATATAAACAATATCTGTCTTGTAGCTAGATTTCCCCCCTTTCTCCTATAAGAGGAAGCAGAGTTCCATCCATCTCAGCTTTCTAGCTTTGAGGCTTACAGAAGAAAGAGATTTTTTACATTTGTCACATGACTCAGCTTTTAAGGTTTCAGAAGGTGAATCAAATTATTCAGTGATCTCCATTCCCTCTTGTGTGCTCAGTCTCAATGGGTAATGCTCAAAGCTTTCATTCTTTGTAGTAGTACTAAATGCTTTTCATTAATGTTGGCAATATTAGTGGTGACTATTTCCTTTTCCACTGGAAGCAATTTGATGCCCTGATTCACTCAGGTTCTTGCAATAATAGGTAGAAGAACTACTTTTCCCTCTATTTACATGAACTTTAACAGCATTCAAGTACAGAAGGACATGGTGCTTATCCATATTTCCTACCAAGTACAGCTCTGAAGGAAGTTTCTGCAACTGAGTTTTATGGATTGGAAAAAAACCCAAACATTGATTAGGGAAGCAACCAGAGGCTAAAAAGCTTACTTGCTTAATCAGAACTAAGTAGTTCAAAGTTAGTTTGAACTAACCACTTTTTTTAGTTCAAACTAACGGCTAATTCAAATATATTTACTTCAAACTAGCATGTCTACATTGTGCTAGTTTGAACTAAAGATGCAAATTAGTAAAACTAAGCAGTTAGTTTGGACTAACCAGCAGAACTAGGTAATTCAAACAAAGCTTTTAAATTTTTTAGTTCAAACTAGGCAAAGCCTAGTGTAGACAGGGCTCAAATTAGTTGGAAGTAAAGCTCCTTAATTTGAACTAATTTGCTAGTGTAGACAGAGCCAGAGAGACCAGCTGCATACGACTGAACTGTGATGTTCTCATTGGTTTAGTCTTGCCTGAGTAAATTGGCTTCTCATGGCAACACTGACACGCTGAAGTGTTCTTGTGTGCTGGACTGGAAGTCATTCAAGATTCAGCTTGAGGGATAATTGCTCTCTAAACGTAGATAGCATATACAGACATATATTTTGGTCACCTAACAGGGAAACCTCTCCATTTGATATATATTTATTCTATCCACCTGAAACATGTTTGGTGCTGAATTGATATTGCTATATCTTTGAAATATTTTTATTATAATCAAGAAAATTATACTCCTTAAGAAACACTAACATGTTATGTTTGAATAGTAGCTTATATCAGGGCTTTTTATGCTTCCCAGGCTGAAGAAACAATTTAGTCTTGAATGCTTAGCAGTTTGTTTCAGCCCTGGCTGATTAGATAAAGTCAAGAGAATGGAAGGATATTAAATACAAAGAGTTGTGGTGGGAATTCGAAGTCCCCCCCCCCGCCTTTGATAATCAATACACAGTGGATTCTGATAACGAACTTACACTTAATCAGCAGCCTTTATACTTCCTCCATCCCTGGAATGCTAATGGCGGAGAAAATTCCTCCGAAATAGATGTTTGAAACCAAGCCTTCAATTAAAATAATTGCACCTCTTTAATGCAAGGAAATAGAAAGTTGTTTGTAGTCTTATTTTGCAGCTAAGGTGCATGCTATTTTCATGTTTCTATAGTAACAAGAAGTATATGTAATTTTTTGAAGTGACAAGAGTACTAGTTTTCACTAAAATAATGTGAGGGCCAATAAAAGGAATCCTGTAGGTTAAGCTATAATATTAAACATCTCATAATTATAGTAAAGTTATTGTACATGTGTAACAGTCCCTGGGACAGTCTAGCAACATCCTAGGCAACTTTTATGGAATTAATGTAAACTTCATTGAATTACATTAAACCTTATTGAATTAGATTTAATACCTTTTGGGGTCTAGTGTATTAAAATGCAACTGTGATATGTTGTGGAATTGTATGTCACTCTTCCAGGAAATGAATTGAATTCCCCCAGTTACCAGACTCGTAGCTATGTCTACATCAACAACAATTAGTTCGGGCCTGTTAGTCCAAACTAAGAAGTTCAAGGTTAGTTTGAACTAACCTTGGGTTAGTTCGCGCTAACCTCGAGCTTATAAACTTGAACTAACTGTGCGTTCTAGTTTGAACTAGAACATGGGGTTAGTGAAAACTAATTGGCTTAGTTCAAACTTAGTAAGTTCAAACTAAACATTAGTTAGGGGCCTGGCTGGACTTATTTCAGACTAACATTTGAACTAAGGTGGTTAGTCCAAATGAAGTACTGGTATTGTAAAAGAATGCTGTGATGATAAAATGCAGACCTAGGGATTTTAACTGGTGCCTCTCTGTGCCTCCTGGTCCAAACACCAAGCATCCTTGATGCATACCATCCTGCCATCATACCGGTACAAGCTATCTAAATCCTGTTGCTGTCATACCGTACAAGCTGTTTCGGTCCTGTTGCTGTCAGCTTGTTATGTGAGATTCTCTTTTCCTCTGACCTTGGTCCCTTTTAAGGAATAATGTTAGTCTGTACCAACAAAAAAATGTTAGATCCTATTACTGATATCTTATGTATGTGCATATATGCTAACGTTGCTGATAGGCTATAAAAGTTTGTGTAAAGCATTACAGGGACAGAGACCAGCACCTAAATGCTCTCTCCTCGCTATAGTGATCCTGTTCTGTTATAACCGGTATTCAATCTGTTTAGCTTTGATACTGCACTCAAAGTTGTGTTGTGTTGTGTTTTTTTCTTCAACAGTACTAACTAGTTTGAACTAAGTATTCCTTAGTTTCAACTAAGAAATTTCTTAGTTTGAACTAAGGAAAGCCTCGTGTGGCCTGTCAGTGGAGGTGGGAGCCATGATGGCCACCCCGCCCTACACGTAGCCCCCTGAATTATGCTGCTGTCAAGGAGGAATGTTAAGTATCGATCTCCCTGATGGGCCTCCATCTCCAGGCCATCCAGCACAAGGGGGAAGAATACTAAGTATCAATCTCCCCTGATGGCCCTCGATCTCCTGTGTGAGTTTCTTCCTCCCTAGCTTTGTGTCAACAAGAAGGGGGGTGAGTTCCTATCCCCCCTGAACAGTTCTCGGCACCCCCGTCACCACAAAGGAGGGGTCATTGTCTGGGGTCCCAGTTTTACCATTGGTCCTGACCAGAATCCCACTCCTAATTGGCTATTTTTACTCTGGCTGTGCAAAATTCTAGTAAAACCCCCTGTCTCAGCTAGCTTGTTGTTCTCCCACTGTCGAATGCTAAAGGGCACGTCGCGACCCAGTCGGACTGATCCCCTGACTGAGACAGGGAGCACCCACCCACGAGACCTTTTTCTTTTTGGGGGGTGTACATGGATTGCCGGCCGAACGATTAAGTGCTGAGATGCTGCAGCTGGTCTGCCTCCTCGCTTTGGGTTCTACCACGGTCCTGGGACAGGTATTATAAATCAATATAGGCCTCCTACCTTCTCTTAATCATTCTACTTGGTACCATTTATATATAGTCTGTGATTGTAGCTTTACCTGAGTTTTGAATAGTTTGTGTAGTTGTTGTTATTTTCTCTGTATCCTGTATAATCCTTTCATGATATAGTTCTTTATGGTCTAGTATAGTTCTGTGTTGTTAATTTGCCAGGTGTTTTATTGGCCATTTGTATTTTGCATCCTTTTTACTGTATAATTGTTCATCACTCCGCTTCTCTTCTAAACTGCTGGCCCCAAACTTCCCCAGTGTACACGGGGGGGAGTGTGGGGGTTTATTTTTCTCTCATCTGACTTTTTCATGCTGCCGCCCACCCTTCTTGGCTAGCAAGGAGGAATGGCTTTCAGCCATTGGTAAATATGCGTCGGGTGGGCTGATCAGTGCCTATACCGATGTTGAGGCAGTAAAAGGCCAGAAAAGTCCTTGACTTATAATGGCCACCCTCTTGTAGGTCATTACTCCATACTGTTATTTAACTATAAGTACTTTTATAGGTTGTAAGTGTTTTGCATAGACTTTCATGCTTTATCCCATTGTTTGGTTATAGGTGTTTTACAGGTGCCTTATATAGACTTTCTTGCTCCACACTGTTACTTGGTTATAAGTGCTTTGCATTGGTTTTTAGCTTTATATTGTCATTTAGTTATAAGTGTTCATTTAGATTTTGCTTTATGCTGTTAGTTGGTTATAAGTATCCTATATAGATTTTTGCTTCATATTGTTAGTTGATTACAAGTGTTTTTGCATAGATCTCCTTGTTTTACACTGTTAAGTGGTTAAACGTGTTTAAGGTGTCACTATAAAAGTAGCTTTTTTGTTTAGTTGAACCGGTGTCCGTCTCATTGATGGGTGTCGCTGGTTCATCCCAGTCACATCACAAACCCGGGGTTCAACATGGCCATGGGCTAAATTAGTCCAGATTAAGCCTCCTTAATCCAGACTAATTTGCCAGTGTAGACATAGCCTTTGAAGCCACCCAAGGAGATGTTAGCACAATGTTGGCTTCAAACTGGATACTCCAGGGATCAGTGGACAGAGAAAAGATTTTTGGATAAATAGACTGGTTTTAAACAGGTTCAGTGCCTTCTTTCTGATCCAGCAAATGGATAGGACTTCTGGTCCAGAGAAGGCCCCAGTTTTAGGAAAGGTTGGAAAGACTGGGTCTAATAAAACCCCATAAAACTGAATTCTTATTCTGTGCTAAAACTGCAGTGAACTTGAACCCTACGAGGAAACCCTTTAAGTGGGAAGTTGGAGACCTGCTCTGGCCAGAGATCATGTGATCTCTGGTAACTGTGTAGCATGTATTATTTTTGATATACTCCGTCTGTAGACTTTTTACCCTGAGAATAAAATACGCTTGCATAAAAATCTGTACATCTCTGGGTAGTCACATTGCTAATTGTCTTGGAAGAGACAGCAACCTGGCTAGCTTACTCCGTGTTTGGAATAACATGGTACAGGCAGAGAACTGGTCAGCCTAAAGAATCCCAAGAAAGGTGATGGCCAGGGAAGCTGAAAGCCTGAGAGTGGGTACCCTTGCTAGACCACTGAGGGGCAATAAATGTCCAGTCTTTATGAACTCTGACAGCCATCTTCTATCAATGGGTTTTACAACTCTATGCATAGAGCAGCCACTGATATACAGGCCTCTCCAGGCAAGAGTGAGGCCCTTTTCTGCTCTGCTGGATCAGGCCAGAACATTCATCCCCTTACAGGACTGAGCACAGCCTGCCTGACGTTCTGCTATAGTCATGAGAGTTAATTGTAACAGCATTAGGTAAAATATTTTAGGATAACACTTTACAAGTTAATCAGAAATCTCTCTCTAGCTTTCAGCTGCTGTAAACTGATTAGCACTGGAGGAGGTACCAACCAGAGCCACCCAGTTAGGAGAGATTCAGGCCCTCTGATGCCATTCTCTTAGCTGGACAATCTGTTTGTCCTCTGCCCAGCAGTCCTTCTCTGATCAGCCACCTCTCTGCTTCACCACTTTATTGATCTTCTCATTAACACACTGTCTTGTTACTTGGTTGGCTATATGCACAAATTATTTTACAGCTTTCTTTTCCCAAGTGACTTACTGTGTTATTGGTTAATTGCTAATTAATTTCTCTGTCAGCCCCACTTTTCACTTGGATTTTGTGTTCAGCCATGCTTAGCACAGTACTTCTCTGTTGCATTCTTGCTCCTCTCATTCATGTTCCCTTTCGCAACTATCACTTCCATCTTCCAGGCTCTTCCACCACTCTTTCCCATTCCCATCTCATCCTTTGTCTTCCTTCTAACACCTCACACTGCTTACTCCACAAATCCATATGTCTGTTTCTTCCCGAGCCTCACCTTTTGCTTCTGACAACATCTCCTAAATGTTGGCCCATGCTTGTGCGCTCTACCCATTTCCCTGTCATCACTGCCAACTCCTTTCTTGATCTCTTTCAGGGAGTAGCATATTGAGGGTTTATGGTACCCATGCCCAAGCCTACAATTTCATCCTCCCCAACCACACAGGTTAGGAGGTGTCCTGATGCTGCCCCTCAGCTGCCCCAGGGAGGGAGGTCTGTATTTGCAAAGCAGCTGGGGGACAGAAGGCCAAAGGCTTGAGGGGTGCAAATGTATGCTTGGCTCTGCTCCTTCCCATCCCCTGCTCTTATCTTGTGCACAGTGCTCACACTGGGTATGTCTACACTACAGGTTTAAATCAACTTAAAGCCCCTGAAGTTGACATAAACAAAGTCCTGGACACGTTGAGAAGCTATTAAGTTGACTTAAGTGGTTGCTTAAGTTGACTTAATAACTCTCACTTGTAAAGTCTACTCAGCAGTTAAGTTGACTTAAGCCTATTTAGCCCAGGAGTTGGCATAAGTCAACTTAACTGGCCGCCTAGCTATCTGAAACATGAGGATGGGAGCTGGAGAGAAGGTACAACACAGTTGGGAGCATTCACAGCTGTTTTCAACACATCAAAATCCCCATATTTTAACCCCAGCCTTGCATGCTAGCACTACAGCCCATGTCGCCTTCCCCTGACCTCATCTGGTGTCTTTCCTCTTCTCAGCCCAGCCCCCCTGTGTCTCTACATTTGCTTGTCTCCAGCCCAACCCTGTGTGTCTCTTCCCTATTCAGCTGGACCCCGTGTATTTCTCCCCTTGCCTGCCTCCAGCCCAACCCTGCATGTCTCTCCCAGGGTATCTCCTACGCCCCCCTGAATTTCCCAGCATCTCCCCCAGTTGTCAGCTAGTAACAGTGTTATATGAGTTTAGTGAGCACCCCAATACCTCCCCCAAAGCTCCCTCTACACCCTCCCTAATTTCAAGTCCTGCGGACAATACTCTCCCTCCTTCTCAGCCCACCCTTCCTGATATTGTTGTAAAACAAACAAGGAGTCATGTGGCACTGTTTAAGAATAACAGATTTATTTATTGGATGCGCTTTCGTGGGAGAAAAATCCCACTTTGTCAGATGGTTTGAAGATGGAAGAATTTACGAATGGGAGAAAAATAAATGCAGGGGGGTATAAGACATAGGATCAGGTCACACTGTAACAGCAAATCAAAGCAGTTGTTAAGATTTAAACACAGGGAAACAGCACATAGAAAGAAGAAAAGTTGCTATTTCTTTTAGATTAGATTGCGTGAAAGCAGGATTTAATCATGACTATGGATTTTTTTCCTATTACAGCAGGTGATTTGACTTCACCTTCCTCTGTGTGCTGTTTCCTAGTGTTTGAATCTTAACAACTGCTGCACCGTGCCCCTGTGCTGGCAGTTGCCCTGCGGCACCTGGTCCAGAGCTGGAGGAGTCCGGGCAATGCAGGGAGGGTGTGGAGTGATGTGCTGGCACATTGCTAGGTGACAACAGGCTCCCTGACCTCCGTGGGCTCCTGTTGCCACACACAGCATGAATGGTGGTGTGATCACTCACTTCCTGTAGCAAAGGAGTGGCTGGGAGAGAGGGGCACCTCTGCTGTGGTGCACTGTGAGCCAGGAGCCCACAATGCACCATTCTTATGGCAACCTAGCAGCTGCCAGTGTGGATGTGGGCAGTCTCCTGGCATTTCGAGTGTGGCTGCTCTAAGCTGTCTTAATAAAATCTACTTTAAGCCAGCTTAAGGTTAGGCTTTATTAAGCCATCTTAATAAAGCTCTGTAGTGTAGACATAGCCACTGAGTGCTCACTTCTTCAGCAGGTGAGCTTTGCAGGGCCAGCTTTGTTCTGTATTTCTGTATAGATAGTTCTTATTGGAAAATAGTGTTTGTCCTGCTTTTATTTGTGTGTTTTTTTTTTTTAAGATGCAAAATCACATTTGAGGATTCACAAAATCCCTTTCCCCTCTCTTCTCTCTTCCCTGCCAGGCAGCAGCGGCCATTCCCATTTCATGCCACAAACTGGGGCGGGGAGCGCGGTAGCAGCACTCCACCCTGCCCCTATTTTCTGGCTTCTTTAGGATTGGAGGTAGCTTCACCCTCTGCAGCAGGAGCTTTGGCGGAGGGAATCCCCACCAGAGCAGGTTCCATGCAACCCAAGCCTGCATCTCTCCATCCCCTCCAGGTCCAGGAGTCTCCCTGGCTCGCACCCTCCCATAATCACAAAAAACCCCCATCCTAAAGAGGTAGGTCAGGGAACCTGGAAGCCTCTTGCTGTAGCAACCGGACTGGGGTCCTCTATGCTCCCAGGAAGGGCTGTTGGTTCCGGTGAATCTAGACTAGTCTTCATCCGCTACCAATACTTCCACTCAGCTCAGATGAGCTGTGAGTGACTGTCAGAACCTAGCAACCCACTGGAGCAGGGTTTGGTGAGGGACTGCCTGGAGCCCCTCCCAGGCCAGCACTTGGGGTATACCGCCCCCCCAACAACCTCTCTCAGTATGGTACGGTCTTCAGGCCTTGTCCACACAGTGAAAATAGGCATGATTGTAGTTAGCTAATCTAGCAAAGGCAGAGTAGTTTGTAGTTTTTATGCACGTTAGCTTGTCCAGGTGCAGGTTAAGGTCCCACATTGACAGGTTAAGCTCCTACTCAAGGAGCAATCTTGAGTGAAAACTACAAATTATCTTGTCTTCACTAGGATTTTAGATTGAATCTGCTTATTGGTCCCTCCATGCCAGAAAGACTGCTCGTCTTCACACACAGTCCTGTGTTGGTGTGGCATCGCAGACAGTGGGTCTTGAAGTTGATACCACATTAAGATGTGTGGTGCAGTTTCAGAGTTATCATTGCAGGCTGCCTGATACTCAGACAACACTATCAGCTACAGTCAGATCACATTTTTCAAATGTTTTCCCCCCACCATGATGGCTAGAAACTTTTTTTTTTTAAAATGAAACTGATGACCAAGGCCCCAATCCAGCCTTAGTTCTGGCCCTTAGAGTCTTTGAAAATTCTCTGCTTGTCAAGGTTGGGTCATTCTACACTGGTCAGTTACTAAACTGTGGTTAGGAGACATGTGTAATGGACTCTGGGTAGAGCTAAATTAGGATGCCAGGAAATTGGGGTCAGGCACCAGGATACAGACAAAGCAAGTAGCAAAGTCAGGGATGAACTGGGATCAGGAGCTGGAGTTTATGGGTTGAAGTAAGGTGAGGTGTGGAGCAGAAGCAAACTGTTGGTCTGACATCTGCTTGTAATGGCTTCCTGATTTATATTCTGGCAGAATCTTGTCAGTGGGCTGCAAAGGGAGGCATCACTCAGGGCCTACAGGGTGGTACTTCCTGCATTGCCTTGCTTCACAGCTCAGGTGAAAAGTCAGCTCCCTGCAGTACTATGGAGGTGTTTGTAAACCAGAATCTCCAGGTCCAAGGTTTTAGTTCCTTATCTTCTCTTGTAATTTTTCATGTCGTTATCCTTTGTGCTCTGGCAACAGCGTCCATCACACTTCAATACTTTTGCAAGCAACTTCCTTCTGTGTATCACGTCAGCCTGAGAGAGAGAATGGGTTAATAGGAAACGCTGAAGGCTTAGCGGCCAATCAGAAAGGCAAAAAGGAAAGCAGTTAATTGGGGGCCAGGCAGGTCCATATAAGAAGGTCAGTCACCCTCAAGAGCTCAGAGGGAGACAGCTGAGTGGCCTGCACCCTGGATAGAGCAGTGGCTGATCCCAGGGAAGAAGCAGCTGTGAGCCCTGAAGCAAGGGCTGGGGTTGGCTGCAAGGCTGGCTCCCAGGGAGGTGCAGTCACTGGACCCTGGAGTAAGAGTTGAACAGAAACAGCACAGCTGATTCCACACAGGGAACAGCTGAGACCTGAAATAAGGGCCTGACTCTGGAGTGCCATGGCTACTGATATAAGTGACTAAGGACTGCTGAAACCCCCTTTCACCCCCAGAAGGAGGAGAAGCAGGGACTGAGCCACAGCTGGCTGTGCTGAGACACAGGCAGCATGACTACAGGGAGATGTGGATCTGGGAATAGAGAAAGGCTGGATGACACACCACCAGAGAGGACACAGTGGCCACAGAACAACTCCCCAGGACAGCCAGCAGGAAGTGATGCAGTGGTGAGCAGTCACACACCCCCTATATAAGGGACACCTCCCCCCCCCCAAGTCAGATAATGAATTAGCTACCCATTTTCCCCTCCTCCTCAATATTCCCTTCCATAAGACCCTATACCATTATATCTGTGGAATAGGAGTGCTGCCAAGCAGGGGGCCAGTGGGAGTTTCTGTTGTCTAGCTTACTCATTAGCCTTACTTAAATGCTTGTTCCTGATACTTGACAGACACACATGAAGTGAGTTGCCAGTCTTGCCAGTTACAGCGGTTACAGTTGGGAGATGCTGCCTAATGTCTTCAAATTATTAGACAAAACTGTCTTTCATTAGCATTTGATACTTAAGTTCTGCTGTTCCAACCTGCTACATGAGTCCAGAATAAATGTTTTATGCAGTCTCCACAGAAACAGAATCAGGCTCTTTGTAGAACATCCCTCCTATACCAAGATTTACTCTTGGTGGAGTTCATGTGCGTGTTTTATACCTTTATGTATTTTTTTTAGGATTCCCTTCAACACTCCAATGCCACAGAACAAGTAGAGGTGCTTAATGATGAACTGGTTTAATAACTCCTCAGTTAAGAATCTAATTATTGTTTTCACAAATCAGTGTGGAAGTTCAGAATGACTCCCTTCTTCCATCAGCTGGGAGCATGCAGTACCAACAAACTTCAAGAATAAAGAATCAGAAGATTTTCATGATCTACTGGGGAATCAGCATGAGAAAACTGTACTTAGTCAGTTTTCAGGTCTATAACAGGAGACGTTAGCTTCTATATATAAGCTGATTGAGTTTGTCCCTTTTTGGAAAATACTACAGGATGGAGTGCACAGTTTGGATTTACAATATGCAGCCTCTGCAGATGGTCTAAAGACAATCTGTCTGTCCATGTACTAAACTTGCACCCAAAAAGAAAGGCAGTCAAATCCCACTTTGATGCCAGGTCAAGTTTTACTATCAATGAATGGGGCTTTGTGCAGAGGATCGAAAGGTATATTTATGGGCAGTATCTCTCATGTAGAGTGGCAGCCAGAAATCTGAATGGCTATAAGATGAACATGCAGAAGAGAAAATCTCATCAACATGATGATGATGATGCAGATGTAATTGTTCAAGGAATTTGTCTCATTAGAGTCATACAAAGTCATACAAACATCCAACTCACATTGACTTTTAACGGGAATTTGGTAGCTAAGCTCCCTTGGGGCTCCTTTGTAAATCTCTGCCAATGATTTTAATAACACTTTTGCCCCAAGTTCTCTAGAGAGGAAAATTAGTCTCCTTTTTAATCCCACTTTCCTTTGGGTGGAACATTTTGCCATTTTTTGTAATAGTTTAGGAATATTGGTATATTTAATATTTGTGGAATGCACTAGCATGCTCTTGTTCATTTATACTATGTGTGTGAAGATGTGCAAATATACAGTAAGTGTGTTCTGTTCTCTGTGGTTGTGTGAGCCAAGTGAGAGTTGTTTCCAGCACAACTAATGATCACTTGTCTGGAGATCATCTCAGTGCTTTCAGTATAAATTATTGGAGGCTTGGGGGCTAAATTACTTTTGCCTAATTCCAGGCCCTTCTTCAAATGTATCTTTCTCTACCTAGGATTACAACCCAAATTGAGTCCCTTCCCAATTTAAGCATTCCTCTCTCTAGCCACATCCTAGTCCCCCAAATTCATTTACAGGTTTGGAAATCCTAAATGAACAGAACTATTACGGTTCTGCAGCATGGGGCAGGCGAGTGGTCCGTAGAAGAACCATGCAGTGAGATATCACATCTTTTGCACACTCCTATGTGCTATTTTTCAGTAGCGTTCTCTTTGGGAACATGTGACAAAAGGAAGATCCAATATTGAAAACCCCTTCTACAAAGGTAACTCAAGAACAGCACCCCCTCCTGTATCATTAGACTATAATAGCAAGAAGTGGAGCACCTGAAATGGTGCTTTGCTTATAGGGGAAGAGATTCTATTCCTCTCTGCGGAAAGCTTATTTTCCTGGGCATTTATAGAAGATCAGGATTTTTCTCTGCCCACAGTTCTTTTTGAAATACTTCATTCACATTCATGCCTTTCAAATTCTTCTGCTTTTCCAAGATTCATTAAGTATATATTTAAAATAATTTCAATATGTGGTAAACTAATATATTAAGAGCAGACTTGGAGATAATCTATTACAAAGGAGTTTAGTTGATTTGCCAAATTAATGTTTTAGCTCACCATGTGGCAGCAGATATAATTAAGTGTCAGGGAGAGAGGGCTAAATGCATGAATAAAATATCTTTTGTTGTATCATTACACTTTTATAATAAGATTTACTTGCCAACTCAAAATGTAATAATGTAACTAACAAGATAATTTATTTCTGAATATAATGAAGATGTGCCGGAGGAGGAGGTGTGGCCTTGCAAGATGCCAGCTTTGCTCTGTTGGCAAGAGCCTACCTCGTGGAAATGGGACTATGCATTTAACAATGGCTTCTCCATCCTCATCCCCCAAGGAATGTGAGGGACAGGAGAAAGAACTAGGACCAGCATGAGTTGGGAAGGGAATGGAGGATGAAAGAATAAGAGAAAGAAGACTGTGCGGATGGGGAAAGAGAACAAGGAGCAGTAGGGAGATGACCAAGGAGGAGGAAATAGTAGGAAGAATGGATGAGGAGGGAAAAGAGACAGGTCTGAATGAGTGGGAGGAAAAGAAAGAGTAGGGATGTATTAGGCTAAAGGGAAGAACATGGGGAAGGTGGCTGAGTGATGTCAACTTTTCTTAAAGATTGCCTGTCCTCCTTTCTTAATTAGTAAATAACACAGATGTCTTTGCTGTAGTGAATGAAGACCCAAACATGTTTTCTTACAGCTTACCTGAGCAATGAAAGGCACTGTCCTGGCCCATGAACTCCTCAGATCTCCTGCTGTCTCAATATTCTTTCATTTCAGTTAGGGTGGTGGAACATGGCCCATTCCTCCCAAAACACCTCACTGCTGGAAATCAGTGGAACTACTTGTGGAATGAATATATTACTGAATGTCAGTAAGGCTACATCATTGAAGCTAGGTTTGCAATTTCCTACTTCTGTAGAAAGTGTGATGGGGCAAACTAGATCGGTATAGGAGAGTAGTGGAAGGGGTATATATTAGCACCAAGCTTAGTAAAGCCTTGTTTCCTGGGCTAGGTTAGCAAGGACTATGCCAGGATAATTGGTTCAAGGTGTCTCAATTAACAAACCTGCTGTACTGCTTAAAAGTCTCCTTCTCAGGCAGGGTGGGGCAGCTGAAGGGAATCCAGAGGGCAGTAGAGCTGTTGGAGGAGTAGTTGGAGAAGTTTTTGTTTGCAGTTTTGCCACAACATCCAAAAAGGTACAGAGGGAGTGGGAGAACTCTTACAAGCAAGGCTGTTAGGCCTGCAGCTTGAAGGAGGACTTGATTTGCTGCAAGAATTGAGGAAGGGAGTGGAGGTGGGGAAACCCCAACGCAAACAAGGAGAGGACCACAGAGACTGAGGCTTCAAATCAGGAGGTTGTGAGTCCTTCTCAGCCCTAGAGAGTGGTATATGGAGAGTGGTACATGGAGCCATACGTTGGCAACCCAGGAAAGACAGTAGCCTCCTGGACTCAGTTTGAAGGCTGCTGCTGATAAGGTTCCTAGGTCAGGGGGCAGGGTAGAGGGTGGGACTGCCCCCCCTTTTCCCAGTGGTGCAGTCCCACTAAGGGCTTCTGGAACCAGAAAGAAGCCCCAGTGAGAGGGGATCAACCGGACTTTGCCAGCCCACAATTTAAATGTGCAGGACCTCCAGGAGGTAGACTAGGCCTCACTCCGCCACAATATACATCTGCTAGCACACTCAAAAAAGTAAAGTACCTGTGGTAACATGGGCAACAATGAATGGTGGCATGGGCTAGCCTACTGGAGGCCATACCCATTGGGTCCAGATGAGTCTGTACTTGGAGCAGCTAGCTCGGGTTGCTGTCTATGCTACCATGGCTATACTACTATTTTTAGTGCCCCATCTTGTGTCTGTCTATGTAAGTTGGGAATCACACCCGTTGCTACATGGGTAGCCTCAGCCTGAGGGGAGATCGGGACAGGCTGCACTGCTGTGGCAATCACAATGTGCCGGTCAATTGACAGAATAGGTGAACATACCAATGAGAAATCTGCAATGTGATACACATAACTTTGATATTAAAATGGACTAAAGCTGAATAAATAGAGTGGAATGTACAGTATTCCAGTAGTGATGCCTGTTAGACTATGGAATAGTCTTTCATGGTAAGAGGTGGCAGACAATGAATAGGAGCATGTTATAAATTAAAAGAAATAAAATGGATAAATAAGCCTATGGCTTGAGAGATTTAAACCTAGACTCCACAAAACACTGGAGAGGAGCCTGTGTCCTGGGGACCAATGTTGAACTTGACAGAAGATGAAAGAAATGACTTGCAAGGTCTTTTTCACCGCTACCTCTTATACATAAAAAGAAAAGAGAGTACAAAGCATGTCTTAATGTTGCTAATTGGAGAGCATGAATGTTGGTATGTAGATAATCAAGGGCAACAGAAAATTCTTCCAAATTTCAAAATTCTTCCAAAATTAAGCAAATCTGATTGGGACTGAAATTTTTAAATCAAGATTGACTGTTTTCTGAAAGATAAAATTCAAACTCAGTCAGATATTATGGTCTTCATGCAGGATCTGTGTTATACAAAATATCAGATATCAGAATAGTCCTTTTTATCTTTAAAATCGATGACTGAATAATTATGTAGAAAGTTGCAATTTTTCTATTTTGTTGTCTAGTTTGGCTAGTCCTCCACATATATTTTATCAGTATATTTTATTCCAAGAGAAGGTCATTCAGGAATATTTATTAGCTTATTAAATTCTCTATTTTCCTACAGCTTGAATATGGTTCATAGAGGCCCCAGCAAATCCTACAAAAAGCCCATGAGATTTATAAACCAAGACAGTGTGCAAAAATGTGCCCATTAGCTGAATAATCAAACATTTTTGACAGAATATTTAAATATCTCTGTATTCAAACTGTGCAGTTTTATGCCTGTGGGATGCCATTCAAATGCATGGCAAATCAAGATGCAGGAAGCATCCAGTTGCCTTAGACAAACGCATCAGTTTGTAGTTTTTTTTTGTCTATGATATGGCCAAGTCCTGAAAGATTCTGAGCCCCATCAGCTCCTATTCAGCCGGACAAGCCCTCTACTTACTTCTAATGGGAGTTGAGGTGTATCAAGCACACAGTTGGGCAGCAGTGATGCTACAAAAGAACTTAAACATGCCTAATTTGAATCCTGCCAGTAGTCCCATTGATTTCAATGGGATGCTTTACATGCTTCAAATATGGCATATACTTAAGTACATTTCTGAACTGAGATATTTATGCTTTCCTAAGAAATCACAGTACTCATATTGTGGAAAGCATATACTGAGGATTATCTTTACTAATAGACTCATCAACTTTAAGGTCAGAAGGGATCAATATGATCATCTAGTCTGACCTCCTGCACAAAACAGGTCACAGAAACCTCACCCATTTACTCCGGTAATGAACCTCTAACCACATGAAAGAGTACAAGTGACAGGCCACGGGTACAGAACAATGACTATTTATCACTGGTAGGCATAGGGAAGAAAAAACATCAGTTTAATGATAGAAAAACAACGTGTACAGAATGCTCTAAATTCTATGATGGTGCTCTGTGGAATATAGGTTACTATCATACTTCAATCTCTATATATTACATGTAGTATGTATAAATATGCAGTGCATAGAATACATAATTATGCATAAGTGTACTCCTGTATTATGTCATATAAATTAGAGTTAGTGAGACAGTATTGCACTTTAATTCCTTGACTATTGTGCCGTATATCATGACAATTAGGAGATGATGGTACATTATTCAAGTGTAAAGGACAGTATCTGTAAATTATATTTTGGTTTCTCCTTGCATCTGCCAGATGGTGTGGAACCACTTACACTACCTCAGATTGCTGCTGAATATTAAGCAGGCCTTAAGTAAGATACTGCTCTGAATTTTGTCTCTTATTCATTCATAGCTACATTGCCAGCCTATTTGATGCTTGTGCGGAATAAACGATTTTGGTCATTTTGTTTAAAAAAAAAAAAACAACAAAAACAAACAAACAAACAAAAAAAAACCCCAAGGAGTCTTGTGGCACTTAATGACTAACAGATTTATTTCTTGCATGAGCTTTTGTGGGAGAAAAATCCCACTTCGTCAGATGCTTTGAAGAGGGGGAACTTATAGAACGGTATGAAAATAAATGCAGGGGAGTGCAAGACATGGGATTGGGGTGGGGCCCAGGGCCAATCGACCTATGTGGGGCCTCCACCCACCATGCTCAGGGGAAAGGGGCAGGATGGCCCAGAGGCCAGGCTCCATGCTCCTGCCACTTGTCTTTGGCTTGCCACAGAAGGTAGCAGGATGGGGGGAGCAGGCAGCACAGCAATGAGGGGCTGGCAGAACTGTACTGGGCTGGTAGGGTGGTTGCCACACTCACCCCCCATAAAGGATGACCCTGATGCTTGTGTATGCTTTTCTTTCAAAAGGTACATAAAATAAGTTTCCAGGTTTTGCTTTTATAACAACTTTAAAATACAGAAAGGAGGTCCAAACCATGGTTGTGTGGCTTCTCATGCAGTGCTGTGACATGATGGTAAAACACCTGGATGAATTGCTTGCTGCTCAAAATAGAGGCACTAAAGAAGAGAACTTATGTTCACATTTCAATTTTGGTCATCATTAGTGAGTCACATCTTGCACTCTTTCTGCTTACTGAAATAGGAACTATGCACGTATGTGGACCATAAAATTTGCCTATTGAAAAAAAATTATTCCACTATTATCGGGGGGAAGAGTTGGCTATCTTCTGATGGGTGTAATTCTTGCCATGGCTGTAGAAAAGTTACTGGTTTAGGTGTATCACTGCTCTGAATCTGTTTGGACTGAAGTGTACTAGAAGAGTGGCTATTTCTATTCAGATTTCTATTGTGAACACTTGGATTCAGTCTCACAAACAATGAGTATTCTAGTTGATTTTTTCCCTTTTGTTTCAATTTCTTCTCTCTGCAGAATGGGCAGAGAAAGGATTCAGATCCCAAAAGAATGCTTCAGATTAATTCACTACTTACTAACTTATTCACCTTTTCTTTTAAAACAACAGAGAGCTCTTTGTCCTTCATTTAAAAAGTTTTTTGCAGAATTTTACAACTGGATTACTCCAATTCCACATAAATAAAGTAGGATTTGGGGCATTATTATAAGCTTTGAGACGAGCTGAAAGGAGAAAAGGAACTATTGTCCATTTTTTAACTTCCAGCATTCTCCTGTCTGGTTCCTTAATTCCATTCTATAGGAAATAACTAGAATTTCAAAGTCAGCTTCCTAAAGAGTTTGAGAAATGTAACCTCTTTTTACATTGTAAGTTGTTACTGACTGTCTTCTGTTTCATCATGGGGGGAGGGAAAAGGGGGAGAGAGAGTATCATGTTATGCTGAGTTCATTGATGTCAGTCAGCCTTATGGAATGCAACATAATTTGGTCTAGTCTGATCCAGTGCAAGTGAAGAAAGATATGTTATAGTGGGGAGAAGCTTGTGGGCAGATAACAAAATTCCTGCACTGATCAGAAACTGGTTGGCACATCTGTTTGTTGGGAATTAAAAATTGCCAGGGTACCAAGAGTTAAACCACAAACTGTTCCTGCTTTTAGATGCTGGGTGGTGGTGCAGTGCAGAAGGTAGAGTGCTGTGTGCACAGCACCACAGTGCCTGGTGCAGAAGGGAGGGGACCCTGTGCACAACACTAGCGTGCCGGGTGCAGAGGGTAGAGGGACGTGTACAAAACATTAGAATGTAGTGTGGCCCTGTTGTGGCAATCCCCTGAAACTTGTGCTTTCTCTTTGAGAGGCAGTGTTGCACTGGTACCTGTTTATTGTTCCAGAGACAGTGTGGCACTGTAAAACCAGCAAACTTACCTGAATCCATCCATTTCTTGAGATGGGGTTCCTGATCCAGTGTCCACTCCATTGGCAGGGACTCCTTCGCCACCTGGATGGGAGATGACAGGTTCCCTTAAGGGAGAAGAAATGTGAGATAAATCCTCTGGGCCTAGAGACTAATCTAAAGGGGCTGAGCCTCTTCCTAGGAGCCAGTCAGAGTCTATAGTTCAGACAGGCACTGTCACTTGTTGTTAGTTTATTAATAAGTACTGTTGGTGTTTGGAGAACATCTCTCCTTGTGGTCATTCCTCTCTGGTGTTTGCACATACTCTGGCAGTTGAGTATGGGAACAAATCTAAGGGTTACTGTGGGGTCCATGCTATCAAATAAATTTAATCTGTGGATACTTCTGTGTTGAGATACAGATTTGGTAACTTCCAAAGTGGTAACTGAGTTAGTCTAGTTCTGCAAAAGAATCAAGGAGTCCGGTGGCACTTAAAGACTAACAAATTTATTTATCGTATGAGCTTTCATGAGAGAGAAGTCTGCCGAAGTAACATTTTCTCCCACAAAAGCTCATGCGATAAATAAGTTTGTTAGTCTTTAAGTGCCACAAGACTCCTCTCTAGATTTGGCAACACGTTTCTTGACTAACATTGTATTTGGGCAGCCTGAAGGATCAATGGCACCTGTTCCATGTTCTAATGGAGTGAAGATGAAAGAAGAGATGAATGCAGCATAAGAAAATCCTGTTGCCCTGTAATATTTCCTTTTCTGCTATCTATTTTTCCCCCCCTCCACATCTGTCTTTGTTTAGAAACCCATAGTGTCCTTTATTTCTCAGATATATTCAGGGCTGCCTCTGTGCTTATTTTGTGTAGGTTGGTTATACACATGCCGGGCTTCATCATTGATTAAGAAGCATCACAGGAGAAAGAGATGCCTCCATAGAAATGCTGTATTGTAGGGATTTCTCTGTGGAGATAAATCGGCCCTAGAGAAGAACAACCCCTGAAAGAAAAGCTGGCCTCTTTCAGCTGTTATTTCTCCTCCCCGCTCCTCCTCTCTATACATGGAGATTTTCAAAGCTGAACACCATCTGTACTTTCCCTTTTTGATATAGTCAGTCACAAAGGTGGGAAGCAGGTTAAATCACATGTAAACTCACTCTTTTCTTGCCTCAAAAATATATTGCAAGAGACTAACTAGTTATTGTGCCCATGTGAAAACTGTTTTTGCCTAGTCGTTTCCCCCTATTTCTCATTTTCAAATTATATCATGATTTTTCAAAAGTCCTATAGCTTTACACCAGTAGTGCTAATGAAGTGTGGCAGCTTTTTCACAATGCTAGAAACATAGTTTGGCTCAATGTAACGTCTTTTCCAGTGAAAGTAAAACCAACTGCGTCAATCATTAGCTCAGCTTGAAAAGAGCAAAGTGATACTTATGGCTATGAGTAACGTGACACTTTTTGTAATTGATACTATCATCACCTTACATTTATTTAGCACTTTTCATTTTGATAAATCCCAAGGTTTCTCATTGTCTGCATATACCAAGATTATTTCACCTATCACTGAAATGCAGCTGTCTCAAGTATAGAATGTGGTAATTATTGTGCAACAGTAACAGTTCACAGCAATGTGTTTAGTTAGGCAGAAGAGAATAATATATCCAGTTGAACTAGGTTGGAATTTAGTTAGAATTTATTGAGTTTAGGCTTGCATTCTATAGTTTTTAGTGCAGATTAATCCCACACATCATTAGTTGCAAGATTGGAGCATTAGCTTGGATATGGCCTGAATATCAACGGCATGAGTTTGTTGCCTCATGTCAAAGATAATCCCTGCAGCAGTCAGTGGCATTGGAACAATTTTTATAGTGGGGGAGCTGAGAGGCCTGGAATAAAACTGTAAACCCTGTATGTGATGGAAACCACTTCAAGCCCAGGGGTTGGCAGCAACCAGCACCTCTAGTTTCAGCACTCTGGCCAGCAGAACAGTTTGATCCACTACCACACACAACCATTAAATGTACACATTCATTCATTCACCATCAGGTGTATTTCTATCTTAATCTGTTTGCATAAATTTTGGTTTATGCATTTTGTATGGCTCCTGAAATTCTTTTTCTTTTCTTTTTTAAACTTTAATCTGAATCTTGCAAATCTCTCATTTAGAGCTATAGATGCTGAACATCTTGAAAATCAGGCTACCTATTTAGGTGCTCAGATATGGATCAAGTGACCTAATTTTACTTGACTTTCCTGTGTAATTTTAGGCCTTGATTCTTTGAAAATGGAGGGGCAACATGGAGTGCACTGCCAGCTGTCCTCCTATTTTGTGTTCCCAGAGGATACTATGGCTGATCTTATTTTCTGAGAAGGAAGTCTGAGAAATCATTTTCAGAATATTCTCATACAGCTAATCAATACATAAAAATAAATACAGCTGAGTTCAAATAACAATAAATATTATAGTAATAATGTTTGGCCCATATTCTTGGTCACATAAAAATCTATAATCCTTTAATCCTATAATATGCCACACTTTTCTGCCCTGGAACCATGTAATCTATAATCCTTTCTAAAATTTGGAATTGTATAAAACTAGGATCCATGAGAACATTTCCTATGTCCTATTGGAGAAATACAACATTGTAAGAATAGTCTATAACCAACAAATGTTTTAACACTCAACAGTGGGCTTGACAGTCTGGCTAGCGAGAGAAACAGTTGACCAGGAACTTGGCCATAAATGCTAACTACAGTTTCTACACTAAAAAGATGCCTGTTTACATCTTTCAGCTTTGTACTCTTTTACTGTTTCCAAATACACAGAAATGCCAAACCCCATTGTACAGTCTCTCTCCTCATAACTTCAAAATAACTTGGCTGAAGTGATACGTAAGAAGGTACTGCAGCTCATCAATTTAATCTATGAATTATTTCATGTATTGGTACAGGTAACAAAATTTCTTGCTGAAGTGCAAAATTCTTCTGCAAGAATTATCACTTCATACTGAATCCCACACAAAGTCATTACTTTTCACAATCCAACCTTGCTTCATCAGTTTTTTTTTTTTTTGCAATAAGGTTAAAAGGCCATTAATAATTGACTAGGAACCAAAGCAAGAACAATCAAAGACTAAATCAAAATAAATATATCCACCCCCAACTAGTTTTCTCTTTGGGTTTAATTAAGGCCCACAACTCTATAGAATCTGACCTACCCCCATGCATTTAAAATTGGGAGTAAGAATAAATCTCTCTTTTTCTCTTTTCCAGTCTCTGGGAATAACAGCTAGATTAATTTATTGGTATTTGTGAAAATAACTTATTGAGGGGATGTTAAGTCTAAGAGATGAGTTTTGCTTTTCCTTCAGAAAGGTGGCAGTCCATAGTGATTCTTGATGCTTGTGAGAGTGAGATCTGCAGGGTTGGCCCAGCCCATGAGAAAGTTCTGTCTCCAGTGCTCAGATACCTCCTCTCTTGTTCAACCTATTCCAGTGGGTCCATGGTCGTGCCAGGAGAAAAGAGATTTCATGGATCTGAACAGCAGGACAGATACCTTCACTTGGAGACAGTTTCTGCAAGTCATTAGCTGATGTGCTCATGTTTTGCTGAGCAGACTGACTCTGTATATTGTAACAACTAGAGTTATTTTAGCAATAGCACCTTCATTACTACACAGAAGGGGCAATAATCAGAAATTGGTAATGGCTAGGGACCAATGGTCAGTTCTGTGTCCAATGGAATGAGAAAGAGCCTTCTGCTCACTCAGAGACAGAAGGAAATGTTTCCTGTTTCTGGACTAGCTAAGAGTATGGGTAATCCACAGAGCCAGTGACTGTGGAATCACCAAGTAACTTGTGAGCAGATTTTCTTGATACTTGGAGTGCTATAAAGGAATAAAATTTTTCAGCATGCTTCCAAGTGTTGCCTGGGTTCAAAAGTTACTCCAGCCAGTCTTCACTGAGGTATTGTTTTCAGGTTGCATTGGGAGCCCTGGAAGATGAAGCTTTTGTATTATATATAAAGGGTTGTATATAGCTACTTGTCACCTGCCTTTTGCTAACATTTCATTTAGGTTGGTCTTACCATCTTTCCCAATAGCCTTCTGTATGTGTTGAGTAATATGAGGGAAAAGACAGCAGTGTTTGGTTCATCAGGTGAGGAATCTGGAGGTGGAGAAACAGCTCCTCATAAGATCAGACTGGATTCAGTTTGAGAAGAAGAATCTGAGCCATTTCAGCCCATTTTCATTTACTCAGTGTTTCTGTACATTTACGGAAATTTACACATGGAATACATTTTTTTAAATGTGCTCTAGAAATTTTCTAAATATTTAATCATCTAATTAAGTCTTATTAATGCAAGGTTCTGTATTTTTCAGATTGCAAATTCACAAGGATTTTCTGACATCCAATTTTTATTAGATAATCATGTTTGTTATAATTATTTATTAGGCGTATTCATAAATGTTGCATGAATATACAGTGTTTAAAATGTAAATGGTTTTAGCTGTAATGGCAATCAAATGATTCCATTAGTATGCAAGTAAGTGGTGGCAGCGCCTCTGCAGGAAATCATTGGGTCTTTCTGACCATTTTTGAAAAGGGGCAATGATTTCACCTGTAACTGAAAGCTAAAAGTATACAAAATATTCTTCACAGCAGCACATTTTGTGCTGCCATCATTTTGTGGATGGTGAAAAGCAGGCATAGAGAACATAAATAACTTGTCAGGGAGTGGGTGGTCAGGTGGACTATACATAAGACTGACAGTGCAATCCAAGCTCTAAACTAAGCTTGTTTTATAGCCTTGGACGGGTTGCTTAACTTCTCTGAATCTCAGTTTCTTCATGTTTAAAATGGAAGTAATGCTGTTACTGAATAGTGTTTACCAGGGGTGTCACTGCCCTGAAAAAAGTGTCTACCCCTTGCTGTGCGAATCTGGCTCCTGGGCCTGATCCAGGAGCCCACCACAGATCTAGTTCTTGCTGGCCAGCAGCAGTACAGCAGGTGGCATCGGTCCAGATCTGGCCCCTGCCACTGCCAGACAGCACTAGGTGGCCCAGGTCTGATCCAGCCCCTGCTGCTGCCAGGAGAGGCCCAGGGATGGGTGGGGCTGCAGCCCTGTGGGCCCAGCGGCAGCATCATCCCTGGTGTTTACAAGGATGTATATATGTAAGGAATATGACTGAGGCCATGGTCAGCAAAAGTGGCCATAAATTGTGTTTAAGGCCAAAGGAGACCATTATGATCATCTACTCTAATCTCCTTCATGACAGAGGATATTATGGAGGACAACTTCATCTCTTATTTCTGTATAATTTGTGGTTGAGTTACAGCATATCTTTTAGATGGACATCCAGAGTATGTCTAGACTGCCAGGTCCTGGAGACCCACTCAATTGATCCTAGAAGTGCTCTCCCATCAATACCATTAATCCACTTCCCAGAAAGGAGTAAAGTTGCACTTACTGGAAGGTGTTTCTGGCTGATGTAGCATGGTGAAGATGCTATGGTACTGTAATGTAAGTAAGTCAATGGCAGGCAGCAGTGTAGACCAAGCCATAGTCATGATCAGAGACTTTAGGTGATGGCAAATACATTACATCCCTGGGGTAAATTATTCCAGTAGTTAATAAGAGAATTAGACAGCAACCCGATTCTTTTTCCTGGGGAGTTTTGCAAAATCACCATTTTTTCCCCCTGTTCTGAAATTATATGACAGTAAAAAAATTTCTCAAAATTCTCAAACATTTCCTGAGGCTCAAAATTGGTGAACCAAAGTTTCATTAGCATTTGCATGGCTGTTATAAAACCCACCCAAAGTCTTGACCCTAGCAGGGATCCCTGGGAAGCAGACCCTTACACCTGAGTAGATTCCTCTGCGAATCTAGAGCCAAATCTGTCTTAAACTTCACATTTCCATGAGGGACTCTGCCCAGGTTTTCAGACTCAGCATTTCACATTTTTCAGATAGACTTCAATGCTTTTGGATTCTTTCAGTATTTTCTGGTCTGAGTTGTAAAAGAATATAAAATAAACAGTCAAATAATCAAAAAAATGAAATCAAATTAGCTCAGTAACATCAAGGACACCAAATCCTGATTTAAAAGGACATTTATGTTTTTGTTCACATTCTAATTGATTGAAGTCAGGGTTTATAATGGAAATGTCATCTTAACCATAAACATCATTGCTAATCTGACATATAGTGATGAGACTGAATATAGACCGATAAGATTGAATAGGAATATGTATTTTTAGTAACCTTAATTTAACTTGGAAAAGTGTTAAATCTTTAACATTTTATGAGCTGTTTTATAACTGAGCACTGCGATTAACACAGCATCTATTATCTGATTTTCCAGAGATCTGTTTTTGATTTTTTTTTTCAAGCATAGATACAAGACTTAATTATGAAGGCAACTGCACCAAGCAGAAGATGGTGACAGCAGTTTCTGGAGGCATTGCTGCTTGGTGAGGACAATGCCTACTGTAAATCCATGCGAGAGTGGTGAGCAGTAGGACTTCCTATACCTTGTGATCTGACCGTGTCTAGGGTAGACCGTTTGAAAATGCCAAGGCTGAGGCAGCCTGTGAAAGGACTACAGATTCTAGTATTGGTGAATGACACTGAAGTCAGACTTCCCGACCAGATAAAACAATGCTTCTGGTTCCCCACACTTGTGATCAAGGAGCTAAAATAAAATATACATAGTCCTCTTTACTGCATTTCAGTTTCTGGATCCCAATCAGCCACTAGCCCCAGTAAAAAGAGAAGTTATTTAAAACTCAGTGTTCCTTAGAAGAAAGATTATTCTGATCCTCAGAGGTTCAGCCACATTACCGGATCAATATAAGGTTGGATCTTACCCAACATACCACACTGCCAGGCAATCCTTGAGAAAGCAAAACTACAGGTTTATTATAAAAGGAAAGAGGAAAACTCTAAGAGAAATGTTAAATACTTTAAAGCAATCAGGTACATGCAAGAATTTGAAAGTTCATATGTATCAGATTTTCAGCAGAATTATAGAGTTTGCAGGCTTATGTAGTCCCTCTGGTGTACATCCAGTACTTGGATGGATCTGAGGTCTTTGTTTCCAGCTTCAGTTGCAGATTAGTTGATCCGGGGGTAGGTGAAGGATGAAGACTAAAGACAATATGGATGTGGTACAACTACCTTTATGTCCCTTGGCTTTTGCCATTCTGCTTGTGGAGATTTACAGAAATAAGATGGAATTCAGGGTTACATGAGCAATTCCTGTTGGCTCATAATATATAGCCCCTGAGTTCTTTCCATAGGTTCTTTATACATTTGAGTTCCCTTAATGGGCTATCAAGCACTAGTGCTGTAGCCATTCTGTCTGGGGTGTCTTCCAGAAACACATCACAAACTGAAATACAGATCCATCAAGCATATCCATACCTTCCAGTGCAAGTATGGCAGATGCAGATAATCATACTTAGCAAATTATAAACTTTCTAATGATTCCTGATATGGCATATCTCATATGAATTGTTGTAATTTTGAAAATTTGGGGTTTAATATCATAAATTGTCCCCCTAATCCAGCCACTGTCACACACCCATAAAAATCAGTCTTCATCTACCACAGCATTCTTGCCACTGTGTACTTGTTTTAGGGAAAATAGGACCCTGGTCTTTGCATTTTCACATCCAGATATATGCCTCCTTTAAGGAGTTGCGAGCACCTGCTTGTATTTGCCAGTGCCCAGAGTCAAGTACAGCTACCCATTATGTGCTTACATGGAGGGGCTCAGTGTACCTTCTTCCCATTCCACCATAGCAATGCAGAGAAAGGCATATTCTGTTCTGTGGGCAGAAGGTTCTTGCGCTCTTGACAAACTGATGTTCAGATTAGAGGAAATCTTGCTTTTTATTGAACCCAAGCTATTGGGAGATACTGTATGGCTCCTGGCTGCTGTGGGGGTTAGTTGGTTCCACGTATGATACCTCTCCTCTGTCACGCATTCATGCACCCTGCTCTTTCTCTTGCTTTGCAGTTCAGGGTGCGTGCTCATCATGGTTTGGTCCTCTGGCCACAATACTCCACAATACTGGGCGCAATAATCCTCCTCTTCCAGGGCAGCACAGTCCTTTTGTACTACTGTCCCACCAAGTTGTCTCCACTGTCCAGTTTGTGCCACTTTCCTAACACTGGGAAGGCTGGCCTGCCTTCTAGTTGGGGTTCCAGTCCAGGGAATCTGTGCCTAGCTCCTGTGGGTTGCTTTCTCCTGGACCCTGTTTCTCTGTTCCTGGACTCTTTCCTAAACAACCTGGCTCCCTGCTCTCTGGGTTTTCAGCCCAGACTCCATCCTCCTAGGGTGTAACTTCAGGCTACCTACCGCTTTAGCCTCAAATACACCTTCTTTCTCCCAGGGAGTGACTGCAGATATCTTCCCTTGCAACCCCTTTTCTTTTCTTTTTTTCTTATGACTAAACAGACTTTACTGAATAGTCCATAGTCATCACCAGTGGTCTATATTGTCTCTCTCCCTGATGTGTTCTAGGTAATATAACAGAACCTTTTTAATAATACTCCATTTCCCAAATGCTGTTGTCAAATCCCTAGATGTAATTTTTTAGATTTTAAAATGTTTTAATTCATCAGAAAGCTTTTGCCTTTCTTTATCTAAGCCCTTGCAAACCCATAAGAGGTGGTCAGTTGTTTCTTCCATCTTAAGAGTGCACATAGTCTGTATTTTTGTCTTTTTATTTGAAACAGATCTTATTAGTCCTATCCAGGCCCTAAACTATGTTGTCATCCTCAACTCTAGGGCACAATTTTAAAAAATCTTCTGATGTTTCCATAATCCAGGTTTTTTGCCATTCCTCTTCTAAAATTTTCTGTACTAAGCCTTTGAATTCCTATTTACTCAAGAGTATTTCTGTCAATCCTTCCATTTCATGCAGCATTTTTAGCTACTAAGTTTCCTGTTTAGTTTTCTGTTATCCCAGTACATGCTGGGATCCTAGCTAGTGCTACATATACCCCCATCCATATTCACTTCATTATTAGAAATATAACTTCATCGATTTAAATCAGTTTTACATATTGAGACACTCTGAGAATGAATCGAAAAAGAAAACAAAACAGAACTTGCAATCCAACCAACCAACCAAAAAACCCATCATCGCTACTGCTGGGTTCACATCCCAGATTCAATTTAATGCTATTATTCTGGTTACTAGTTCAGCTATCATGATAGTTGTATAGTCAGATCTTTTTTTAGATGTATTAATCCTCAATTTTGGTAGACACAGCAGAAGATGGGACACTGGATAGGCCATCCCTACGCTTCCTTTTTTTTTTTTTCCTTTTTCGGACCCATCTGTTCTCATTGGACAAAGACAACTCCATTTTTCATCTGCATACTGCTATACTTCATTTTTAATTCCCACTGTCTCCTTTTTACCCTTAAATTTGTAAAAATAAATCCAAATCCATGTTTGGACATGAGACTTTTTATCCATTACTAATTTTTCCATAAATGAAAGTTTTGACTTTCTTCAGCTTTGCCTAGTCTTTGAACTCCTGCATTGGCTCTTTAACTTGAATAGCATGTGGAATGCTAATATTGTGTGCTATAGTTTGCCCATCAAATTCCCAACCATCCTCAAATATTTGTTTGGTACTTTCTTCATTGTAATTGCCATTAACATTGGCCCAGAAAGTTAGGTCCAGTAGTTTCAATTGCAGTACAACTGGTATTTCTCTAGATGTTATTTATAGAGTGCCTATTGGCACTGTAAAAATCACATGATGTGCAATTTCTGGTACCTGCTCCTGTATTAAATCAAATTTTATAAGTTCTGATTTTGATGCTGAACCACAAGCTTGGCAGTCAGTCAGTAACTAGTCTGAGTAAGGCTCTGCATACCATCAACGGTATATTCTTCTATGCCCACACCATTAGTCCCAGCAAGACATTTTCTGTACATTGGTCTTTAACATGATCTTCCTAAAAGGTTTCTGCACCCTAAGAATTTTGTAACTGTACCAATTATTCCCCATACAGATACAGTTTACATTCCTTTGTAAGCTTCATTTCTGTAAAGATCTGTCATTTGGTTTTATCAGTGGCAAACTTGAAACTGAACCATGCATTTCCCCAGTCTGAGGTCTCTCACAACACTTTGTTGGTTCTCATTTCTGCCACCTTAATATTCCAGCTCCTAACCCACAGAGCACATTTACCTGAGAACTGAGCGACTCCTATTCCCGCACTTGTTTCTTTTGGGAAATCATTTATCATAATATTAAATAAGGTTGAGCTCATAATACTTCCCTGGGGTACACCATTTTTCTTATTGTGTATATATATATATATGAGCATAATTTTTGTTATATATATGAGCCATAATTTTCCTACCTGTGACCTGCATGGTCCTTTTACATGAAAGGTCTCTAATCCACACATGGATTCTTTCCTTTATATCTAGTGCACTTACTTTGTACAATCAGCTTTCCCTCAGTAGCATGTCATATACCTTTCCAGTGTCTAGAAAGACAGATACCATGAAATACTTGTGCCTCAGATTTTTTGTGTGTCAGTTTCTAATTTAGCAATGTAATCTATGGTGCATTTTTCTCTTCTAAAATATCTCTTCATGTTATCTATAATATCATTGTTTTCCAGATAGGCATCAAATCTTTTGTTCACCATTCTTTCCATGATTTTACCTAGATAAGATGTAAGGTTAATTGGTCTATAGGCATCCACTTTTCTAGCTAATGTGTCTGGTTTTTGTATTGAAATGATTACAGAATGTTTCCACCCTACTCGTATCACTCCTTTTTCACATGTAATGTTATGTAAGTCCAAGAGAACTCTCAAACCTCTTTCTGAGAGGCAATTAAACATTGTTACATATGTGATCTTCACTTGGGAATACATTCCTGCTTATATCAATAGTGTTCTCAAGTTCAGATATAGAAAACCATTCATTCAGTACTGTACGATCAGGGGTTACCCCAACTGCATCATAGCCAATGCTTCTCTTCAATGAACTATCTTTTAATCTGGAGGAAAACCTCACTTTGTTTTTCCTCATTACTTACCCCTTGAATGTTTCTGCTTTCTTGTTATCAGAACATCTAACTATGGCTGTGTCTACACTATAAAAGCTAAGTTGACTTTGTTAAGTCAACTTAATAAAGTCTATTCAAAGTCAGTTTTATTAAGTTGACTTAGTGAGTCCACCCTTCTCTTAAATCAGCTTAACTAAATTCGTTAACTTGACTTAAAGTGTCCTAATAAAAATGTGTTTGCTTAAGTCAACTTTACTAAGTCAACCTGAGCAGGCACATGTTATTACATAGGGCTTCTTTAGGTGACTTAGATGGCCATAGAGAATTAAATCGGCTTAAAGAGTGAGAGTTATTAAATTGATTTAAGGAGGCCCTTAAGTCGACTTAATGAGCTCCAAATGTGGCCAGGGCTTTGCTTTAGTCGACTTAAGTCTCCTTAAATTGACTTATACCCATAGTGTGGACACACCCTATGTTTTTAGTCCCAATAAGCTCTGGAATATGACTACCCTTAGACTGAATTCCATTCATTCTTCTAATTTGCCTGTGTATTTTGGACGTCTTGGTATCTTTGCTTATCCTCCCACAGGAATTCCTCCAACTTTGTCATTGATTTTTTTTCTTTATAATTCTATGTGCTTTTATCTTACTGCTTTTATACTTCATTACATCTTCACTATTCATTGTATTTTTCACTTTTTATCAGGCTTTGTAGTTTCTTTATCTGCCATTATTCACTCATTCTGCCATGGAAGTGAATTTTTATTTAGGGGGTATATCAATATCCTAGTATGGCTATAGTAGCTGCTTAGTTTAATCTCTTTGTTACAATATCATTGAACTTCTCTGTCATCACCCACATAGTGATTATTCACAAATTCAGTACATTTATTTGTTAATAACTCCCAGTTAACTTTCTTAAAATTCCAGGTGAGTAATTTTCCATTACCTTCAAACTTACCTCACTCTTGAAAAGAAATAAATATAGGGAAATGATCATTCCCATTCCTTCTTCCTTATGTATTTCCCAATTGCATTTACTTGCAATAGCTTCTGTTATAATGCCCAGTACTAAGCAGGATGAACTACTATATGCTGCATTAAAACTAGTTGGGGTGCCAACATTTAAAACCACTACCTTCTTTTAGTCAACGAACTTCCATAAGCATTGTGGACATCTGCCAAAAGTGGTTCACTGCTTAATAATGCCAAGTTCAGGACAGACTGTAAGAAACAGGGCAGACACGTGGCCAACGTGATAGCTTGTTCTGTCATTAGATTCACCAAACCACTGACAAAATGAGCTTCTGGAGCACCATACTGGTTAACAAGAACCCACACTCAATCATTTTAGGCAATCCAACCCTGGGCCTCTGTTTTCTCACCTGATTCATAGTCAAGCTGAAATTTCACATTCTCACCCTAGCAACCATTGTACCATCACTAGAAAGAGGATATGGTTTACAGGCTATTTTCACATAGCTGTCCATCCAACACATAAAAGGTTATTGAGATTCATGGTATACGCTCAGTTCTTCCAATATAGGGCCCTATTGTTTGGGCTCTCCATTACTGCATGGGTTGTCACCAAAGTTATCTCTACAGTGATGGCCTAACTCCAAAGTCAGGAGTCCTTATATTCCCTTATCTTGGTGACTGGCTGCTAGCAGCTTGATCTAAAAAAGAAGCTGGGCCTCAACTTCAATTTACTCAGACTCCTTTCCTACCTGAGGTCAAGCATAAAATGTTGACAAATCACACAGAGTCCTTGGATTTATTGGGGCCTCCCCGGAAATCAGCATGAGCCTATTTATTGAGAGAGAGATTCCTGCCTTTGGTTGCCAAAGTAATCAACAGTCCTTCTGTAATGGTCAGAACTGGCCTATCCCTCCTTGGCCAAATGGCAGTCTGCAGCCACATCACTGCTTTCGTTTGTCTCCACTTTTGCTGTGGCTCCAGAGGCTCTATTTTCCCATGAAACATAACACAGACTCCCTGCCAACAGCCCCCAACCAAGTATCCTGCTCCCTCCAATGGTGGGCAGACTGGGGACAGGACTTTGCTGGGACACTTTCCTCCCATCTTCCCTGAACATGACAATTGCCACATATACATTATTCACTGGATGAGGAGGCGACATGGGCTCGTGTGTGCGTGGGTGTCACATGATGCTTGCCTTTGGGGAGACTGAATGAGGGGGCAACCAATCCTCTGCTGTAGGCCTGCTTACTTCCTTGAAGCCCAAACCATGCTGTATCCATGCTTGACACATGCTGCCATAGGACGTGATGGTCCTGTCCACCCCCAGCAGCTGCTTCTAATCTGTGTGTGGCAAAGTCAGCAGACCCAGTCTGGGATGTACCAGATGCTGCAGTTGCCATCCATCCTTCAGCACTGCAAGGAATGCAGCACAGGGCCCAGCATGAGTGGGACCTGGGCTGTGTCCATGGAAAAGCAAAGGGTGCTTGCCTTCCCAGCCTCATTGTGCTTAGCCCAGCTGTCACAGGAAGTCCAGCTAGGTCCTGCTCTGTCCACTCGCCCACCCACTGCTCACATCTGTCAGGGTGAATAGGCGTGAGCAGTGGAGCCTCCAGGGAAGGAGCAAAGGGGAGAAGGGCCTTCCTGGACCCCTCATACCATCTGGGCTCTGCACCTGGGGAGGGTAGGGACTCTTTGTTCTTTGTGGTCACAGCCTGTGGCCTGCCCATGCTGGGCCCTACACTGTGTTCAGTGCAGTAGTGGAGGGTGGTAGCTGTGGTACTGAACCATCCCTGGCTGGGTCAGCTGAATGCAGAAGTGGCATCCTCCCCATAGTGGTATGTAGAGGCTTGGGGAAGAGAGGGGGCATAGTGGAGAGGCAGAGGAGTTTCTGGCAGTGGGTGGTTGGGGAGATATAGCAACCACCAGCCTCTTACGTCCACTGCAAATGCACATATGAATAAAGGGATTTGGACCACATGGGAATCCATAATGCATATCCACATTCTGGAGCTTTGGCTGTTGCAGAGTGTTTGTTATGCATTTCTTCCACCCATGCATGCCAATTGTGTCCTCATCATGTCCACCACCACCACCATCACCATCTATTACATCAACTAATGGAGGACGTGAGGTCAATGGTGCTCTGTGTGGAAAGGAGTCATCTATGGGATTGGTGAATTGCCCACAAGATCCTGTTGTTGGTGGCCTGTCTTCTACAATGCAGAACATGACTGCAGACTCTCTCAGAAGACCAACTATGAATAGGAACTGCATGACACCATATTCAGTGACATCTTCTGCCAGCTGGGGACACTGACATGGGATCACTTGCCTCCCACATCAACAGCAACTGCCTGACATACTGCATAGAGAAAGGCTCAGCACCCATTCCTAAAGTGATGCCCTCATTTTTCACTGGTTGGACCAGATCATTTATACCTTTTCCCCAGTGCCACTGCTGCCATAGGTACTTCACAAGATCAGGTGGGAGTAAGCAATGGTTATTCTGATTGCCTTATTCTAGCCACACCAGTTTCACCTCCTTCACTAGATTGCACCTCATCCCCTGCTTCCTTGCCAGCATCCCGACCCATAGATGCTTCACTTCAGAGCTTGGACTTGGATGTTCATCTTCACTAAAAAGGAGTGTTAGTAAGCAGTTCAGGACATCCTTCTGAGCTTGATAAATTTGTGGAGGTGATGGTATGATGAGACATCCTAGTTTGACAAATGATTGATTTTTGGGTACTGGTGGTGGGTACACCAATGGCCTAAGATGGGATATTAAATGGGGTGGGTTCTGACTTATTATAGAAAATTCTTTTTTGGGTGTAAGGCTGGTGAGTCTTGTCCATGTGCTCCAGGTTTAAATGATTGCTCTGCTTGAGGCTGGGAAGGAATTTGTCCCCAAGGACAGATTAGGAAAGGCTATAGGGGTTTTTCACCTTTCTCTGTAGCATGGGGCATGGCTCACTTTCTGGTGTATTCGCTGTACCTTAAAGTCTTTAAACTGTGATTTGAGGACTTTAATAACTTAGTCATAGGTTAAGATTTAGTTCAGGAGTGTGTGGGTGAGATTCCACGGCCTGCATTGTGTAGGTCAGATTCACTAGATGATTGTATTGGTCCCTTCTGACCTTAGAATTTATGAATCAATTCCATCAAAATCCACATAGCAGTTATCAGTACTTCCCACTTTCCTGTGGAAAGATGGTCTATAGTTACTTGTCACTGACAACCATGTTCTGGATGGGTATCCTCAGGGCTTTTCCTCCATTTCAATTTATCACTTCCCAGTGGGACATCAATCTCACTCTCTCAATGTTAATGAAATTGCTTTTTGAACCATCTGGCTTTGTACTATTTCTCCCTCCTTTCCAAGAACGTCACCTTCTTGATAGCTATTACTTCCACTAGAAGGGTAGGCAAACTGGGGGTGGTGAAGGTAGACTGCTGCTTCATCATGCTGCTTTATCATAAGGATAAAATTTCTCTGTGCCTGCACCCCAAGCTTCTACCAATGGCTTTACCCTGCTTTCATCTTAATGAATCCATTTGTTTACCTGCTTTCTTCACAAAGCCTCATGTCTCAGCAGAGGAACAGCATCTCCATTCTGTCAATGTTTACAGGGCCTTGGCCTTCTTCTTGCAAAGGCAAGACCATTCAGGAAGTCCCCTAGGTTGTTTATCACTAGAGCTGAAAGGATTAAAAGACAGGCCATCTCCACACAAAGGTTTACTAAGTGGATTTTTGGGTGCATTATGTTTTGCAGTTGGTTATTGGAGCAGCCTCCATGCCTTGGGGTGACAGCCAATTCCACCAGGATGCAAGCCTTGAATACAGTCACCCGTTACCTTGTTCTGGTTCTAGGTACACATAGGCAAACCATGTAGAGTAGTGTATGTACCTTTGTTGAACTTTATGCCTTGGTGTAGACATCCACTGCAGAGTCTTAGTTCGGTGTGGCTGTCCTCTATTTCAGAATTCCATCCTCCTCTTTTCAGCCTCCTCCAAATTAAGTACTTCTTGTTAATCAACCTCAGTGGACTACAATAGGGGCCATCACTCAAAGAAAAAGAGGTGGTTACTAACCTGTAGCTGGAGGTTCTTCAACAAATGTGGTCCCTGCCTGTAGTTCATTTCCTGTCTGTCTTGATTGTGGTGTAGATCAGTTTGATTTGCTGCAGAGAGGTAACTGATGGTGTGGTCTATCTACTGTGCCTGTTATCATCTTTGACAAAACCATGAGGCAAAGCAAGGGTGCATGTTTGGATCACTGGATGCTATTGTTTTCAAATTCTCCAGCTCTGGATTCAACGTGCATGCATATAACCCCCAGTGTAATACAGATAGGGCCCACATATCTTGAAGAATCTCTAGTTACAGGTGAAATAACCTCATCTTTCAATCACTGGATCTCTTAGGGGCAGCCTGGCTGTTAACTAACCTAAATCAAATGTTCCATCTTGTGTGAAGTGAATACACTGTCATGGGTCTATATATTCAAAAGAGACAAGTCATTCTGAATGTCTCCCTTTCTAGGTACCTAAAGTGGGGAGGTCTCAGCTCTCCTTAAGTTCTTAAGTAGCTTCCTCCAAATTAGCTTCTGTTTTGAACATGTAGACCTACGTGTCATGTGGCAGGCTGCAAAATGCAAAGTCATGGTTTTAGGGACTAGTACGAGAATTTTTGCTTTAATCTGAGAATGCATAAGCTGGAAATGACAGAAAACGAGAAGGACCTGGGCATATTGATTGATTTACATGATGACAATGAGCTGCCAATGTGACGTGACTGCGAAAAAAGCAAATGCGGTCCTAGAATGCATCAGATGAGGTACCGTAGATATGGATGTGTGAGTTCTAGTATACAAGGCACTGGTGAGATCTCATCTGGAATACAATGTGAAGTTCTGGTCCTCCATGTTTAAGAAAGATGAATTTAGACTAAAGTGGGTGCAGAGAAGGGCTACTGGGTGATTCCCAGAATGGCAAACCTGACTTATTGAAAGGATACTCAAAGAGTTGATTTGTTTAGCCTAGACAAAAGAAGGTTGAGGGGAGATATGATTGTTCTCTATAAATGCATCAGAATCATAAATATCAAGGAGAAAAAGGAATCATTTATGTTCAGAACTAATATGGATGCAAGAACAAAGGGACATAAACTGCCCTTCAGAAAGAATAGATTTGCAGTTAGACAAAGATTTCTAACCATTAAAGTGAAGTTTTGGAATAACTTTTCAAGGGGATCAGTGGGGGCAAAAAGTCTAGCTGGCTTCAGAATTGAGCTTGATAAATTTATGGAGGGGATGGTATGAAGAGGCACCCTAGTTTGTCAGTTATGGACTCTTTGACTACTAGTGGTATATATGCCAATAGCAATAGCCTATGATGGGATGTCTGATGAGGTGGGTTCTGAGTTCCTAAGATGGGATGTCTGATAAGGAGTGTTCTGAGTTACTATCCTTCTTGGGTGTCTAGCTGGTGAGTCTTGCCCACATGCTCAGGATTTAGCTGACTGACATATTTGGGGTTGGGAAGAAATTTTTTCCCAGGGCAGATGGCAGAGGCACTGGGTATTTTAATTCATCCTCTGTCACACCAGTTGCTGGTGGATTCTCTGTCCCTTGAAGTCTTCAAACCATGAGTTTAATTACTCAGTCATAGATTAGGGATCTATTACAGGAGTGAGCTGGTGAGTAAGGTCGAATGGGCTAGCCTAGATGATCATATTGGTCCTTTGCAACATTGAAGTCAATGAGGCTATGGGTGGCTTCATGAAATTTCTGGTGAAAAGCTAGCTTCAGTATTTAAGGTTGCAGGTGCTAAGCCAAAGCCAATAAAAACACACTTTCAGGGGCTTATGACAGTCTAAACAAATGTGTTCTCCATTCTGCCCAAACTTGTATCCCAAAGTCACAGGCCAGGAATGAATTAGTGTCCTCAATAGTCACAAGCTTAAAAACAGTGATCTGGCCACGCTTACATTTAAAATTGTTTCAAAGTTGATGGGTTGAAATATTTTATAAATCTGCCTTTCTGCAACCTAAAATACCATTAGCTTTATAAGAAAGGAGTGGCTTTCCTGTGGGAATTCAGTGGAATACAGCCTGCAGGCTGCAAAGGTCCCTGGAGAATAGTAAGGAATTGTAAAGCTGCAAGACTGTGGAGCAGATGAGGTTCTGTTGCTGTATGTACAGTATAATTCAAAAAGACTTCTCTGCAAGCATAACATTTGGCAAATGGTGAGTCTTTTTTTGGAACTTTTATGATGCTAACTGACTGAGATTACTACTTAACTTGGAAAAGTGGCTACTGTACATGTAGAATAGTTGTTTTCATAAGGGTTTTTGCTGCAAATTCCACTATTGATCTTAGAAATATTTTGAATACATAGAGTATTAAATCATTAGACTGAGATGGGTCCAGTGGAGTCGTTATACTCTATCATGTCCACAGTGCCATTTTTAAAAAAGAATATAGGCAATAGAGATCATGAAGTGAATAATGCATTTTTTTTCACAAGTTCCTGAATGATATTTGCATAAGTTCATTTTTAAAAGTCCATAAATACATATTTAAGTGCAAGTTCTTGATGTTATGATTTGAATGGAACAACTCCCATGCACACTAATGAGGATTAAAGACATTTAAAAATCAGGACACAGTTGTGTGCAAAATGAAAATGAACATATACAAGTAATTACAAAACTACAATGTGAAGGAATAAAAATCAGACATGTTTAAAATTAATGTTGACTTTTTGTTCTGAATCCATCCCACTGTGCCTAGGATTGACTGAACAGGAGGTGTTTTTGTCATTGTTTTTCAAACTGAATTTCATACTCATGAATGGTGATAGACTGACAGCACTGGAATGAAAAGGATTTTTTCCTCCTCAGTACTTTGCACAGGACATACAGCATATAACTCAATACTGTGAAATGCGGTGCGCCCTCAAGTGACAGTGAACTGAATGGGGGTACTCAGCACCTCACAGAATTGTTATAAAAGAAATCAGAAGTAGTGGCTTCCTCTACATTGACCTTTAATTGTTTTCTAATCCTTTTGCATAGAAACGAACTCAGGGGGTAAAGGAGTGATTCTGTTTCCAAGCCCATTCATTTCTCTACTGATACTGTTGAAACAACACCTAATTAGTATATTTCATGCTGTAGGAACATAACCACCAGGAACCAGATTGACATTGTGAAATCCATTTCACATAGGCTTGGAAGCAGCTATCAGATGGTAATGTCTTTTTCGCACTAGTGATCTGGACCAGATTTGAATCAGGAGTTATGAACTAAAGGCTCTATTTCCTATTACCAGTCCCCTCAGCTGTTGATTCCTTCTGAGTAGCTGATTCTTGTGTCTAAAAATCTTCCCACTGACTTTAGTAGTGTATTGACTGAGTAAGGAGGACAGAACAGGCCTTGGGGGATAGTCTCAGGAAATAAGCATAAAGGTCCCATGAGGAGAACAGCCAGCACGAGTTTACTCTATCATGTTTTAAATGATAATTTTATTTTAAATAACCACAGAAATTGTGTAACATTGCAACAAAAATTGAATTTCTGTAAATGTATTATTTTTCTTGCACTTCTTTAAAAAACTCAGAAATTGGCCCATTTTATTGATTTTATTTTTTCCCCCTCCCACCATCAAGTTTGGCAAATCACCTGATAAAGGAAAAAGAGAGGCCCTAATACCCCAATGTACTGCACACACACATAAAAGGGTCTGTGTTTGCTGAGCCAATTGCAGAGTCAGGGCCTAAAAATGGATACTTTCTGAATGAAAAGTAACTGCCAAATTAAAATTCAGCATTTTGTGTGTTGGAATTAGGAAATGCTATGGAAAAGCCATGTGTTAATTTCATGGAAAAATAAAATGTGTAGAGAAATCAGCCAAAATAAGAGTGCAAAATTTGTCAAGTGACATTTCACACAAAAAAAATGAGTTCCTGGAGCGTAACCATATATAAAATACATGTTTGAGATATGAGGATAGTAGCTTGTTGCAGCTGCTTTATTCTGCTGCCTTGAAAAAAAAAGAAAAAAACCTTCCTGTTCAATAATAGATATTTTAAAATGAATTGACTGGTGTAAGCAAAGCATAAAATTTCAGTCTGCATCTGAAATAGTGACTATAATAGTTATTAACTTATGAATATAATGTGATGAAACTCTTTTGACAGTGTCCCTGGGGGTCTAGAAGAAACTCATTTACTGGTTTCTTTTGTAAGGGAGCAGCTCTTTTCTAGTCCATTCCACTTTTTCTCTGATACAATAATGAGGAGTGAGAAAGGGACAGCTAGTTAAAAGACAAGATTTCTGTCTTTGGGTCTAATTTGGGAGGTATACATCTCCAAGGAGGCAAACTTCCTAGAGCTGTACTGAGGACCATAGATCATTATCAGGTTATCAGGCTGACAAAGTAAATAATGACCATAAATTATTACAGGTCATTTGGATCAAGGCTGGTGTATTTATTACAATATCTATGACTGTACACTCAGAAGAGATTCTTTTCTTGTTTCATGCCAAAATAGCTTCTAACGTTTTTTCTTTTTCCAGGTTCTAATTCTCTCAAAGATAACAGATTTAAATGATTTTTAAATTGTGCACTCAAGTTATATAGATCTCATTTTACCTCCTCCTGAGAGAATGTGGACCCCAGATGCTGCTTCCTGAATATGAATTTGGAACAAGAAAGGTCTATATGAAAATACTATAGGGAAATATTATAAACTGAAATCTCATCTAGATAACACAGACAATGTCTGGGGTACCAGAAGGTATGAGGTGAATTGTTTCAAATGGACCTTATTGATTCTACTCTGCAGTGATGGTGCATACCTGAAGGTAGAAGCTTCATTTAAACACTTGGGCATTGCAATAACTATGGGACAGTTTAGAAAACAGACTAGCTTGTTTCTTTAGAAAATAAAGATGATCTTTCTTAAACATGAAGCATGTTAATAACAAAGCAGCTAATTTATTATAAGGAAAAGAAAAAAATAGCAAGTGACACACTTGTAGCCCAGATAATGCCGCAGCAGGTTACTGTTTTGTTTCACTATAGACAGAATATTTTCCCAGTTTGAGAGAAGGATGGATTAAATTCTTGTCCTCTGTTAAAAGAATGTTTCAAACCCTATGCCCTTCCCCTGCTGGATCTTAACATGCAATATTTGAGACCTGGAGCCTTCCTGCTTGCCACTAGACTCTTGCCTGGCTACATGCCCCATGAAAGCAGATGACTGCTTAGGTTGTACAAATGATGAGTGGATGGGCTTGCCCAGGAAATTATTTGCTTCCACAATCTCTGAATCTGCATCTCAAAATCAGACCTTAACTTTGATCACTGATTCCTGAGCCTGGTTTCAAGTACAATTCAAGGTGTTGGTTTTCATTTCTGAAGTATTTGGCAGTGGTTTTTCAAACTTAGGGTCGGGACTCAGTACTGGGTAACAGACATTAAGGTACTGGGTGGCAGCATACTCTGCTGCCACCACCAAAAGACTGAAATGCATTGCTCAAGGATGTAATTGTTGGGTCACAGGCACAAATGATTTTTTTCAACTGAATCCTGTGGAAGAAAGTTTGAAAACCACTGTTTTATGGTATTGTCATTGTATACTTACAGACAGTCTCTCTCTCTCATTCTCTCTTTCTCCCACCCACTTTCTCCTTGAGAATTAGTCATTTCATTTCGAGAAAGAGATCACACTGGGGAGTCCTCAACTCTGGATCTGACCTCAATCTCAGTAATTATATGTAAATGGACTCTGTTGTAAGAGTATCATGACAATTATTTGCAACTTGCTAAAATAGATCACTGGAGGTTGAAACTATGTGAGAGTATTTTAATGCAGTTGAAACAGGTGGATTTGCTGACAGTCGTAAATTGCCCAGAATAAGGTTTCATTTATATACATGTTGTATCTGCGCTTACAACGACTATGAACAAGTGGCCAGATAGACTTATTTCAATATGCAGCATGTATCAAAAAGCTATTTATTCACAACACAGCAATCATAAATCTGGTTTCCTTAGTGATTTCCCTTGTGTACCTGAACCTTCGTTTATGTTGAGATTCCTTTTACTGTTAGATCAAATTGTTTTTTCTTTAGGGAAGATGGGTGGACTCAAGTGATGGAATAATATGGTTGATGAGATTCTTTGATGCAGAAGTGCTTCTGTAGTTGATTAGAAGATGCAACTTGGATTGAAGAACTGTATATTTATTTTATTGTGGTAAAAATTATGTGCTAAATTATCCCTTCAGCTTTTATGTGCGGAAAAGGGGTGGAATGTGCTAAGATGTTAACTAGAACTCTCTTCTAGTATATTTTGGGAAGAGGAATGTAATCAGATAATGTTCATAATAAGCAAAGCATAAATCTCACCCTAGGCTTTTGTCTATAAACTTGAGCTTTTCTCTACAAGGCTCCCTAACAAAACTTTCTTCTGCCTCAGAAAGAGGGCCTCAAAACTTTTATACTATTCATGTACTGGAGCAAATAGGACCCACCTGATCAGCCTTAAGAAGGAGTCATAGGACCCTTCATCTATATTCATTACTCAAGCATCTAAAATCAATATGGCTCAAAAGAGGAGCCCTGAATTTCTATGCATGGCCCTAGAACCTTTTTCCCGATACAGAAAGCATAAAAGGAATTGTTTCTCTCATACCTCCCCTGGCTCCATATCTGCAGAAGGCTTTCTGTGTGAAGAGCAGATAACTGGGATTCTGTGGGTTGAAGGGGCATGGCCAAACATAGGGATATGGAAATAGAGAGAGGCCATTCTATTCCCCTGTCAACCCAAAGGAATTTTTATTGTGGTTTCCACTGACTTCCTCTTAGCATTAACTTCTACAAAAATCTCTTTGGTCAAAGATCAGAGATGACAGAAGCCTGGGGGAGTACATATTCACAACCCATTTTTGTGGATTGTTCAACATCTGCAGAATTTCCATAGGGATGTTGAGTTATCTGTAGCACTAGAGAGCTGAGTCCCTGCTTACCTTGCAGAGGCTCCATAAACTGTACTCTGTGTTGTCTGGTTACGAGCTTCATGGTTGAACATTCCGAATTTTCCCCTTAGACTTTTACACAAGAGAGCAGCATGCACACACCCATGGTGCTGAATAAATAACAACAATAATCCAGTTCTGTGATTTCTGGATCTTTCTTCTTAGCCTTTATATGTATATATGTATTATTTGTATTATGATAGTGTTGGAAGGCCCTGATTAAAATGAAGTTTGATTGTCCTAGGTGCTTTACAAACCAATATCAAGAACATGTGTATAAGATACTGTTGGAGATACTGCACAGAACTGTGAGCCATTATGTTACCTCTCTGCTTCAGCAAGAGAGGGTTTTACTGGCTGTTATACTGGGGTTGACAAAATGTCCTACCTGCAGGAGATCTTCATCAGACTCTCCAGCTGAGCCACGCTGGAGTATAGCAACTGCACTCCCCTTGTGGCCCTGCTCCTTTCCCACCCCTTTACCACTACCATGTGGACCTAGCAGCACCTTCTTGGAAGGAGCATGGTGGCTATTTCCCCCTGCCAGTCAAGGCTGGCCCAAGGGTTTCTGAAGTCCTAGGCAAACTATAATTTTGCTACCCTCCCCATTCAGTATAGTGAAAAATAAGAAAGCCAAGAATGAACATGTTAATATATTGTTTTAAATAGAGAAAAAAAATCACTTTTATCTAATTTTGTACCCGTTAAAGCCTGGTGACCACCTAAATTGTGTATATGGTCAATCCAGCCCCGCTCCCAGTCAAATCCCTTCCTCATCATATGGGCTCAGTGGCAGTGCCCTGGCTGGAGTGCAGTTGCCCCTCCCCCCACCATGTGGGCCTAGCAGTGGTGCCCTGGCTAGAGAGCAGCAGCTGCTCCCCTCGAATATCAGTGGTGCCCTCTTGGTTGAGCATTGTGGCTGCTTCCCCTTCCAGCCCCACAACTTCTGCTCCTCTTCTACCACGTGTGGCCCACAGTACTGTGGATGTGCCCCTCACGCCAAAAAGTTTGCTCACCCATGAGTTAGACTGTGTGTCAGTTCCCTGTTACACCAGTCTTGCTTCCTCACCAGCAAGCTCTTAAGGCTCTCCTGACCCAAAGTTTACCTGGCAGGTAGTCAGTGAATTTCAGCCACCGAGGTCCTCAAAGATATTTCTCTGCAATGCACAACAGAAAAGCATGCCTTAAGTGATACCAAGTGAAAGAGCTAAAGTTATAGATGGTTAGAAGCAAATAAAGTGAAACCACACAACTTAAAATCTAAAACTTAGACTAGCAAGATACGTTCTTTGTTTAACGTGGTTTCTCTCTGCCCCTCCATCTCCAGTCGGCTTTTTTACTGTCCAGTCTGATCAGGACCCATCACAGAGCTCACATCATTTGGTTTTTTTGTCTCTAATGGTAAAGGATAGAAATGGAGTATCTCTTTGTTTGTTATATTCAGGGCTGGATTGACTGGCTTGGGGGCCTCAGGCTGCCCTCCCACTGTGAGGCTCTGCCCCCATGGTGGAGGACTATCCCTAGGAATGGGGGAGGGGGGTGTGGGGCCAGAGGACACTCTGGCCCTGCTCTGGCCAGTCTGAGAAGGTCAGTTCTTATGTGAAAAACATTATACAGATATGAGAACTTAGATGTTTCATGGGTTGACTTAGGAATGGAGCATTTTAATGCATAACAAAACTTAGGGTGATGAGGAATTTGGTTTTCAGATGATGAATACACTTAACTCCTTTTCAGGTCTCATATACTGCAGGAAGAGAATGGTGTCCCTGGTGTTTAGCCCCTTGGGTACTCAAGATGGACAATGTAGATTTGTAGCAAGAAAGAGCTATATTGAATGCAAAGCTTGCTGCAGCTCATTGTGATCATTAATTGGTAATCATTTTGACAGTAATGTAGCCCTGAGATATTTCTGAGAGGTGCATTCTTTAATGGATTAATATTAGCATAATGTCAGTATTAAGCTATTCATTTTTTAAAAACTGAAAACAGGAAAGAGCTAATTTTACTGTGGTGGCCATTGTGACAGAGTTTAGGTGAGGTGTATGTCACATTATTTAAGTTAATAGCAATCTTTCCAGATGACTAAGGAGAGACACTGATATGCTCTGAAAGGGAGTCTCAGGCTATATGCCTGAGAATTACATGAATTTCTATTCAGTATTGCAATGTGGTAAGTGATTTAGCATGGGGAGAAGTGACCAAAGAGACTCACAACAGGAAATATTAAAATTATTAGATTATAATTTACACAGCAAGCACTGTGTGCTAAGAGTAGGTAAATATTGGTTATGTAATGTTGACTGCTGTAAGAGCACAAGGGAAACGTAATGGATTCCAGGAATTAGCAAATGCTGTAGGGATGACATCTCACAATGTGTAGGATAGGTTTTTGTCTAACTTGTTCAGGATCAAATCCAGTATGCTTTTTATTCACTCTTTTAAAGTAGCTCTGAAGATATTATTATGGCTCGGATGTTACCCATCACTGCTAGTTGCTAGCTAATGACCCAATACAAAGCTAGCATAGTTATTTGTAACCCTCTGAGAAAGCATTCCTTAATGATAGAACTGACTGATTTTAATGGAGCTCTGACTGATATAAATGCAGCCACCATAGCATCATATTTAATTTTTTAAAATTACATTTGTAGTGCAATTAAATTAAGATGTTGGCCAATCTCTAATGGCTGTTGAATGTTTTCCACCACTGAGCAAACAGATTTTTTCTGCTCTGCTCACTATATTCTTGAGCAGTGCTTGTCTTAAAAGGGTCCCCTACCAGCTGTGAACTTATAGTTTGTTATTTGATGTCTGCAGGTGTAATGCTTTGGTTAACTGGCTGTTAATTATGTTAATGGATGCTTTGGAGGGGATTATTATGAAATGTAGCTAATGGTCCTCTACTATGCAAAAATTTTGCATTAGTATCTAGAAGAAAAGTCATGAAGGAACCATTTTAGTGTGACTCAGATAAGCATTGCAAAAAGTGAAATACGTAAAGGTTTCAAGCTATGTAATTTCAACTGGACATTATACCGGTAATGGCAAGTCATATTGCCTTGAGCCTCTTGTAGGGTAATGTTTCATCCCAATTTTTACTCAGATGCTCAGATACTACAGTGGAGGCATGGTGTAAGAGCTGGAATAGATTAGAAATGATGAGAATGAAAGATCCCTGAGCAAAAGTGATGAGGTGTCACTCTATAAGAAATAACCCAAACAGATACTCCATGATGAATAATATGCTACTAAAGTTGTAGAGAGATAAAGCTAGATTCAGTGGAACAAATGATCTAGAGAATGAAAGAGAGAACATCCTATTTCAATAGAGACTGAAATTGTTAGCTATTGTCTGTTATGCAGGAAAAAGTATCTAACAAAGGTAAAATGTTTGCTCCATAAATCAGCAGCAGTGCAATTGTTACTTTCTGTCTTTCATTTCATCAGGCCTAAAAGTACTCACAGAAATCAAAGAAGCCTTTGCAGTATTCTCTATACTATATTTACCAGGTGTACAGTAAGAGACTAAAATATGGCCATACAACACCAATGTTGTTGTCCTGTCACTCTTTTGACAACAGAATGAATGGCTCTTTGTGGAAAAAATTGTACAGCTGCAAGAGAGAGGAAGACTAGAATGTTCGGTTAACTTTTGATGTATGGAAATTAATAAAACAGTAAGAGCAAAGTCAGCTCTCTTATTTACACATTTGCTTATTTGGGATAAATCCTTTGATGCTAATTGATTTACACTACTGTATGAGAGTTTAATTTGTCCTTTGTTTCAAAACTAAGTAATTTCTGTTCTTGTACATTTCAAACATTAGATATCTAATATATTCCTATGCATATTTGCAGGCTTTTGTTCAATTTTAGGTTTTGGGGCATTGGAGGCTATTAAATTCTAGGGACAATGGACATGAGCAAGGGAACTGATGATGTGGTTCCACAAGGAAATGGTGTTGTTTATAAAGTTTTCATCATCTCCTCAACTGGGAAAACATACACCACTTTTTTTTTTGGAGTTAAACCAGGAGGAAATTTACTCAAATTAGTAGAATAACAGCATAATACATTACAGTTTTCATTTATTTAAAGGTATCAGTATTGCATTGCAACCACTAGGAATAACACATTGATGTGAAAATAATACACTTTGATATAGACTTCATGTAAGGTAATATTTTCAAAAGTCACATGAACAAAATTGTGTGTTGATTTTCTTCTCTTGATGCTTCCTCCTATGCTTTATGTTGTAGAGAACTATGGGAGACAGTAAACTCATTTCACACATATTATGCATTATAAACTACAGAATAATATATAGCTTGATTTATTAGAGAAACACAGGGGGCATATTAATAGTATGTTTCAGAATGCCACTCAGAAAGACCCAAAAGACTATCCACTTTCAGCAATCTATTAATACATTGTTCGGAAAACAAAAAGTAATTAATATTTGCACACCTATCAGTGCCATGAATATGACAATTAAAATATAAATGCATATGAAACCAAATGTGATGAACTCTTAATGGACAGCAAGCATAGCACTGTGCACATCTATTATTATTACTTTATTTTCATCCTTGTTTAGATATTTACTTCTTGATAATTCCACAATGATATAAAGAGACTGGAATGCTGTAGTGAATCTATCTTATACTATCTGCTTCATGGAGTTTTCAGTCTAAATAGGGGGAATGGCTACTTAAAACTAACTCTGACATCCAGAGGCTAATGCTAACTCAATAAAGCATTAGTCAAAGCAGTTCAATAAAAATGTTTTTGGTAACATGACAATAATTTTTTGAACTAGACCTTGATTAGAAGCTTAGCTTTGTAGGTAGATAGAGAAGCTAGAAATGTCGTAAGTACCACAAACTGTCACATCTGAAACCTTTAAAATGAAATTTTAGCGCCAGTTAGGAAACAGTGCATTGTCAACTGTGGCTGTGTGGAACAATGATGGACAGCTTGTGACCAGCAACAATAAATTTTTGTCCATAGTTCCCCTTTATTTTATCAGTAACATAAGCCAAACTCTGATAAAATTGGTACCTACGCTCAGGTTTCTAAATCTATATTTAGACATCTAAATAAATTACCTGATTTTCAGAAGTTATGAGCATAATTCCCATGATAGTAATTGGGCATTTTGCCACTGACCTAAATGAGAGTAAGATGTGGCCCAATCATGGCATGAATGTGCAGGGGATGAAGACTCTGTTCCCATGCTACCAGGAATAATTAAGCTTTAGCATAAGTTATCGAAGAATGTTGTGTATTTCCCAACCCATGGAAGTATTTAACAAAAGATTAGACAAACCCCGTCACAGATGTTCTAGATCAGGCGTCTCAAACATGCAGCCCGTGGGCCACATGCAGCCCCTAAAGCTATTTCCTGCGGCCCACAACAACACTATCATTACCAATATTTGCAATATAATTGTGTGAAAAGGTTTCAGTGGTGCAGCCCTTGAGCTAACCTACTGGTCCTCATATGGCCTTCATGGTGATTTGAGTTTGAGATCCCTGTTCTAGATACACTTTATCTTGCCCCAGCACAAAGGGATGGATTAGATAACCTTCTGAGATCCGTTTCTGCCTGAATTCATATTATTCTACAGCTCTGTGGCAGAGGAAGGGAAGACTCCTTCCCTGAATGAACACTGGCTATTTTGGCAGGAGTGGCATCAGCTGCTAATGTGTGTCTTTCACAGGCCTCAAAACTCACTACTGACCTGCAATTATAGTAGTATTGTTTAGCTAAATTAGCAAATCTATAGGGCCAAAATCTGCTATCAGTAGAACCTTTGCCTGGTCTAAGGGCTAATAACTGGGTTGAATGTCACAAAAAGGTACCCATAAAGAAACTTGGAAGAAGGAGTCACTAGGAATCAGGTTGATTAGCTATGCATTGGAAACAAATATAGAAAAACTCCAGGGCATAAGCATGTACGGAGGAGGTGATGTGAGAACTGACCACAGTTTACCTGAGGCAATACTGAAGGTTAAAGATAAGAAAAACAACTTCCAAAACCACTAAGAAAATTGACAGACAAAGGCTATCAGACAAGACATTACAGCAGGAATTTCAGACTGAATATATGAACAGATTTCAGGTGCTACAAGACTTAGATTCATCATAAAAAGGTAACATTGACATGCCATGGTACTTTCTGCCTGATGACACTATAGTTGCTGCAATAACTAAAACTGGTTTCCAGACAAGCAAAACTGAAGTTTGATTAAGTGAAGTGAGCTGTGGGAAAGAAAGAAAGAAAGAAAGAAAGAAGCCAGAGCAAACATCAGCTTATCAAAAACATCTTCAGAAAGAGAAACAAATAAACAAAAAACTGTATAAAATAAAGGCCAAAGCAGTGAAACAGAAGTCCAAGAAGAGAAAATACATGGATAACATCAGCAAAGAAATTGAAACAGCTGCCAAAAGAGGGATGTAAAACACTTTATCAAGTCAATGAGGTTCTAACTGGCAAGTTTACACCAGACAGAGGATCTATTGTGAATAAAGAAGGAAAGATCTCCACAGGAAAAGAACAGAGCAGGTGATGGGCAGAGCATGTTCAAAGTACTAAACAGAACTCCATCATAAAAACTATTGACTTTTACTGATATAAATACCCAGAACGAGACATTCTGTATCTCACATCACAAATAAAGAAGTGAGAGATGCAATAAAAAAGTGGGGAAAGGTCATTATAGTCAAAATATCAAGGAAAGATGACCTAAGCAACTGCATTAACTGGTGAGATGCTATCCTCATTTCAGTGACAGGCAAAGTCCTATGTACTATCATCTCATACAGAATGAAAGAAGCAGTTTAAACAAAAGTAAAGATAAAGCAGGCTGAATTATGACAGAGAAGATCATGTGTTAACTGGCGTATTACTCTGGGAATAATCATTGAAGAGAGCTTTGAATGGCAAAACCCACTCATAATAAACATAACAGATTTTAAGAAGGCATTTGACAGCCTTCAGTTCTGAACTTTGGAATGTCTTAAAATATGATTGAATGCCAATAAAATAATTATCATCATGGTGCAGCTTGCACAGCTGAAGTAAATGAACATGTCAGTGAATGTTTTAACCTAGACACTGGTGTCAAACATGGGTGCATTCTCCCACTTCTGTTTGGCATTGCTAATGATTTTATTATGAGAAAAAGTTTAGACAAATACAACAGCCTTCAAATGGCTTAATACAAGTGCAATAGAAAATTTAGATTTTGCAGATGCCATACCTCTTCTAAGCAGCAACTTAATGAACATGCTAGCAAAGACCACAAGACTGTCAGCATCACAAAAAAAGACATGACTGATGATTAGTTAGGAGAAAAATATAAGAATTGCTGCAACTCTCAACTCAAGCATTATGTTAGATGGCAAAGAAGTCAAAGGAGGAAATCAATTCACGTATCTTGTTAGCACTGTGTGAGACAACAGGGATGTCCAGATGGAAATAGCACCATGAACTGGCAAAAGAATAACTATTTTCACTAGCTGAAACAAGATTTTGTTATAGAAAAATCTCCAATTTAAAGATCAAACTATGAGGCCTCAGCTCAGACTTTATTTCTACCTTAACAGATGGACGTGAAAGCCGGAAACCCCCCAAAAATATGTTTAAATGCCTTCAAAAGCAAATGCCTTTGAAAAATATTAGGTTTTATATGGATTAATTTATAATAAATGCTGAGATTCACAGAGAATTCAACAACTTCTTATCTCCAATTTTTTTCCAGGAAAAACCAAAAACCAAAAACCAGGAAGCAGCACCAGAACTAGGTATTTTGGTGCCTGGGGTGTGCCCAGAGCAAGTAGCAGGGTACGCATGCCTTCAAATTGTACAGTGAATGCAGCCACTCAATATGTGCCCAGGGCTTTGCCCTTGTTGCCCTGCCTTCGTTACACCCTTGCCAGGAAGGATCTGCAACATTGTGTTAAGAATGAAGTCACAGTATCTGCCATTGTAACCTTTGGGTGAGCTAGAATTCATCTAATTGTCCTCCAGTGTCCCAAAACAAAACAAAAGAAAAAAACAAAACAAACAAAAAACCCCAATTCTTACAGAGAAACAGCTGGAGACTCAGGATTCAGTCTGTAAGGGACTCACAGGAAAGATTGTTCAGTTACCCTTTCCACATTAAACTACTACCTAAAAATAAACATAATGAGCTTTATTAATTGCTACCTTGATAAATTAAAAAAAATGAATTTAAACAGAACACTCCCCACAGAAACATTGTGAGGAAAGAAACCCAAGAGTCCCAAAGTTTAGATGGAGTTCACCCATATCTCAGTTGCAGTCTCTATTCCAGTCCAAAGACTTGAGTTGTAAGAAGCAGCAATCCTCTTCTTTGGTTGCAGGGATCTTAGGCTGGAATCCATGCAGGCTTTTACTTCTCTTCTGGAACCAGCGCCATCCAGTCTTTTTTACTGGTTAACCAGCAGTCAGTCACATTTGAGAAGACTCTGCTGCAGAATGCTCTCCAGCAGGGAGAAAACATCTCGGTGCCCACTCCTGGCTCAGCTTCTCTCAGTCAAGCACTGAGCACATGGGCTTTTCTCATTGCTAATCTATATGGCTGCTCCTCTCAGGCTGCTGCTTTTATGGCATCTGCTCTTAGGTTGCTACTCTTATGGGAGCTGACTGCAGCAGCACTAGAAAAACTAGTGGACCATGCTCAATGCAACCACTCATTTAATTTCCAGAAGGCCCTGGACCTGAGCAGCCAAAACTGTCCAGCAACATAACCCAGCCTCAAGAGCTCCCTGGAAGAGAGAGCTCCCTTAGTTAGGCATATGATTTACACTGTGGTAGACATGCCATTTGGCAGCTGGAGGAACATACAAAGGGACTGAACAAAAGAGCCTCTCTGTCAAATAACATTTAAGGAGCAGAAATTATAGGACTTAACAGAGAGGACATGCAAAGAGTGGCCCAGTAGGGACAGGATAGCAAAACCTTTGTGCAGTCAGTTTATGATGGCCCTTCTTTGCCCTGCTTCAAAACCAGTAACAGTATGTCTTTTCAACACAGCCTAATGCTGCTGTTTTCAGAATCTTGATGAGATTTTAAGCATTTCCCTTGTGTGACACCATCAATTACAGGAAGGAATTAGCAATCTGCAATAAAAATGAAAATGTTGTTTGCCAGATAAAAAGGAAAACAAATCATCATTTCCTGGCAATATCCTTAAATGTTTGATTGATGGAGAATATATCTTCTCTGAATTATACTGAAAGAGGAAAATAAATACCCCAGAGGTTTCAGAAAAGATGATAGCATTATTACTTCACTCAAATAACAGGGCACGCCACTCTTAAAAAACATTCATCCCAAAAGGAGTATTATCACAATATGTGACAAACATGACAGCTGGATAACAAAAAGACTTACGATAACTGGCGTTGTGTTTGAAAAATAACATACAGTAACATCACATGGAGGTATTATACAAAAGCTTACTGGGAATGTGCTGTGAGATACATGCTAGACAAAGGTTTTCAGTGTGGAGGTTATGACCCTTATATTTAACAGGTGTCAAGCAGTCACAAGCAACCTACCCTTTCCCTAGTGCAAATTAGAGAGTTTGCCTGGCAAAATGGTGCTCTCACGAAGGCCCCAGTACAGAAAAAGGTGGGTAATGGTTATGGAAAAAGCCAAGAATACTGTGTTCAGTGTCTCATAAGTATGATGACTAAATCTGGAGCAGAAGTGTAGTCAATATTATTGTTTTACTATTAGCTTAGAGGCTGAAATATATTATCTTGAAAGTTTTAGTGTTTAAATAATTATCGTGAAGAAGCTTTTGTTACTTGTTCTGTGTGATTTAATGTATTTACTGCTATATTTTAGAAGGGTGCTTAAATGAGTCTCAAAGAATTTTTTGTTGTTCTTGTTGTACCTTCATGTTAAATTAATCTCTTACCCCTGCCCCCACCAGTGAACTGTTATCATTTTTGCAAAAGGAAACAGTTGCAGTTAGACGACTGCTTGTACAAAAGCAAGTTTGAAAAAAAAATTATGTCCTGGGGAACACTAATGCCACCTTTTATCTAGGTGAAGCAGTTTACTGATGAAACATAGAACGTGTTTAAATGTTTTAGATTCCTGAAGATAAGAGTTATTGAGCGGATCACATTTCAGTTAAATATTTATTTCTCAGTAAAGCTAAAGAAAATGTTGTTATGTATAGAAATAAGAGAGTTGTACAGTCAGACAAATGATACTGAAATTCCCCAGAGGATGTAGAACTGCAAGTACAATGTTGCCTTGCCAGAAGTCTTGGAAATCTGCCTCATGGCTAGAGTAATGAAGGGAAGTCGGTATGGATTATTCATAACATACTGTACTGTGCTTTTAAAGTTACCAAATGTGGATAGAAGAGTGTCTAAGCTCAGCAACTATAATACATCACACAAATCTCAGACTGTGGCTGGCAGTTGATGGTTTGTTAGTTTATAGCTCAGGCAAAAGCAAAGAATAGTTAAGTCCCTATTTCAGCATCACTCACAATTGTGAGGACCAAGAGTTCAGCAATGTTAGTTCATGAGCTTTGCTGGGGAGGGGATGAGTGATCATATTTATTTTAAATGTATTTATTAATTCACAGAACCATGTTCCATAATAATAATAATAATAATAATAATAATAATAATAAATAGAAGAGTCATCTTAGGAAAGTCATAAAGAAAAAATGACTGAAACTACCTTTTTTTTTCAATTGTTGCAATGCTGTAGTTTGGTTTTTTGCATCTAAAAATATAATGTGACAAACTGGCAGGCTGTAATGTCCACAAACATTTACAGGAAATATCATGTACTGTGGGTAATGGCATGTGTTGAGAAGCATTTTGTATGTCTCTTCTCTACCTACTTAGGAGAAAATATGGAACAAACAAGTTGAAAACTCCAGTTGATGCCAGCATGATTTCTGAGTTCTCATTAAAACTCTATCTGTTATTTAACCGTTATACCACCTAGTCTACTTCTTGTCACTTGTTTCATTAATGGAATGCAGTGATTCTGGAGGCTAATCTTGCTCACACATCTATAACTCTGCACCATTTAAAAATATAATTATTTTGTCTCAACATGGGCTTTGTACTTTTCAAATAGCATCAAAGTTATATCTTGTTTCCTCAGATTATGAGCTAAACTGCTACTAGTCTTTTGTGCAGTAAAGAAGGTGAACCAAAGAGAAGGTTCATGCTGGACTCCCTGAGGGCCATGGAATGGAACCCCTTGGGAATACAGCCAGCTAGTTTGTTGATTAGTTAGCATTGTCACGCCAGCAGCATCTGACAGCAAGTGCTGGGGGAAGTGAGTGCATCTTCCATAAGCAGGAATGAGGAAAAAATGGAACATGCTTCTCCCTGTACTCCCAGCCTCCATCTGTCTTGCTCATGTGGAATGTCTCAAACCTCCATTCCTCTCCTCTGCTAGCAGCTTGAAGAGGAACTACAGCATAATTTGGTCTAATAAGATAGGAAAATTCTTCCCACAATGCATTTGTGTTGATAAATTATTTTTACTGCTGTCACATATACAGTATATTGCTGTCAGTTTGAGGAACAACACTGTAGTCAAGATTTTGTGGCATGGAAACAATTGATTAGCAATTCATGAGCCAGTCATCATCCTATTGCTAAGAAGGCTAACTTTCCACTTGTAGTATTTATAAGGAATGATTTCTTTGTGGCTAATTTTTTGCATTGGTAATGGCATTTAGAAAAGCCACATTGCCAGGACTTATAAAATGAAGAGAAAGGTCTTTTCATTACAGTATTTCATTGCGATATTTTAGACTAAGTGTTCTTAAACATGTCAAGGTATATTTCACTGCATGGCCCACATTTTCAGAAATGATTGTGTGCAAAAAAGTTCATACATTTGCAAATGCATTTGTGATAGTTATTCACCTGAATGAGTGGTTGAATGACTAACTGGGTTATTTGCATAAGCAATTGAGGTTATTGAATATACAAATTCATGTGCTTTTTGGCATGTACAAATATGTGCATGTTTCTCTGGCGAAGTGGGTTGCAGCCCATGAAAGCTTTTGCCCAAACAATTTGTTAGTTTTTAAGGTTCTGCAGGACTCTTGTTATTTTTTAATAAAATCAGTAGGTCATCTCCAGACACTGGTAAAGGTAATCATTGTGCATTTGCATATTTTCCAGAAGCTACTGATTTGTTAAGAAGACCATGTTAAACGGAAATAAAATGAGATGAAACAAACACAATATCTTATAAATTTATTAAAATAGTTTTGTTATTCCTTATATTTTTTTTAAGAAAATTGTTTTTTAAAATATTTGGTTGTGTGCTTAACTTTACTGTGTAACTCCATGATCTTACTGTTGTAGTACCCCTTATCCTTCATGACCTCATCTTCTCTTCTCTTGTTGCATGATGCTTACTTGTTGCATAACAGTCAAAATTAGTCTGTGATTTTTTAGGTAAAGCACCGTAGGGGAAATCTTCACCCCATCAATGGCAGTTTTCTATTGATTTCAATGGAACTGGGATTTCACACAATATCTTTCCTTTTCTGCTGTAAATCACTTTGCATCATTTGGTAGCTTGTTAGGGGGGTGTCCCAGAGTGACTGGCCCCTTTAAGGGAAAGCAGGGCCAGTTCTGCTTATACTGTAATTACCTCCCAGCCTAAAGGGATGGAACTATGGGTGTCAGGTATTAGACTGGTGAACACCTGAGCCTCATAAAAAGTGTTAAGAGAACTCAGTTAGGAGGAGAGGAACTACAGGATGCATGGTTGGCTTCTGTGGGAGACCCTGAGGTAGAGATTGAAGGAAGCAGGGAAATTCTTGAGGGAAGTTGCTAGATTCCCCTGGCAGGGGAGGTGGTGGGACATAGGGGTCAAAGTAAGCCAGAATGCACAGGAACAGCATTCTGGGGCCCACTATTTTTAGGGGCTCAGCATTCTGTGGCCCCTAAAAATAGAAAATGGAGCTAGAATGCTGCATTCTGGGGCCCACCATTTACTAATAGTGGGCCCCAGAACTTAGCATTCCAGCTCCATTCTCAGTTTTCTCTATTCTCTTTGAGGCTCAGGCCTGAGCCTGACTGAGCATACTCAGAGCCTCTGAGCATGCTCAGTCAGAGCAGGATCCAAGTAGGAGCCTCAGTCTGTGCCAGGGCCACTCCACAATGACATGGCAGCTAGGTAAGGGGGGCCTGGTGGGGGGTTGTTTGGTGACAGGTGAGCCAGCCCAGCAGGGAAAGGGTAGGGGGGAGGGGGTTGGACCAGGGCAGAGGGGAAAGATGTTTCAGCACAGAGGGGAGACTGGAGGGAGTTGGGGGATCAGCAGTGAGATGGTGTCCAGGAGCAGTAGCTGCAGAGGAGGGGTGTAGCCATGTGGGGGGCAATAGCTGGGGTGGGGGCAGGTGTGTGTGTAGCAGTAGCTGGGGTGGTAGGGCAGGCATGTAGGGAGCACATGCTGGTATAGGGGGCAGGCATGTAGGAGCAGTAGCTGGGGAGGTAGGTCTGTGGGAGCAGTAGCTGGGGTGGGGGGAAGGCATTTGGGGGGCAGTAGCAAGGGTGCATGAGAGGGGTCTGGACCAGCATTATGGGGGCTTGCCAATTTAGGACGGTTCTGGGAACCACCAATTTATACTTTAAGCCCTGTGGGACATGCTAGAAAAAAGGGCTGCCAGGGAGAAAGCTCTGGCAGACAGTGCTTAGCAAAAAAAGCATGGAAGAACTCTGCAGGGACTCTAGACCAAACAGCCTGGGAGTCAGCCTTCTATGACAGAGCAGGGAAAAGTAGTTCAGAAGAGGCAAAGAACTGGGCCTGGAAGGTTTTAAATTTGAAGACGGGCAAAAGGGACTCTTTGTTACTGTGGAAAGGGACAGAAATTCAAAAGGTCACCTGGTCAGAGGGCTAAGTCACCGCATAACCAGCACGGCTGACACTGCAGGGCACTGAGTGGAATTCCTAATGCTGGAATGTGGGGGCTCTCTGGTGGTGAGTCCCTCTGCATTATGGGATGTACAAAATAATCATAATTTCACAATTGCACAAAAGAAGCCCATATACAGCTGCAGGAATTGGGCTTCTGTTGTGCTGCCTCTGGCTTGAAATGGTTTCCATTACGTACAGGGGGAAGGGGTCAGACCAGTTTGGTTCAGTAGATCTCAGCACCCCTACTATACAAATTGGTCCAGCTCCACTGAGTCTACCAGTAGAGTTCTTAGGGGACTAGGCTACAAGCAAGGTGTGCTGATAAAACTGCATGGGGAAGTTTTCAGAACACCTACCCTCACAGTAATAGGCTTTAGAAAATTATTTAAGCTCCGAATCCACAGAAACCATGCAAAGTAAGATAACACTGTTGGAATCTAGAACTAGTTTTCTTATGATTTTTCAGCTACACAGTAAATGTGAATGACATTACAGAGCATGAGAAGAATTTATTTCAACTGGGATGAAACATGTTTGAAGAAATTAGTAGGGAGTAGGTGAGACAGGAAGATGTAATCCTTTCTGTGAAATACCATAGCTAGCATGTGAATTATTGTCCATTATTCACTCAGCAGAGGTCTCCAACTAACCCAGAACCATTGCCGATAAACAATTATTTCTAAAGTGCTTCTCATTATGGTATGTCACTGTAAATAAGAGGAACTTATTCACCATTTTATCAGCAGAAGGCATCCTGAAGAAGGACTAGGCAGCTAAGGGCAACGTGATCTTATCATAAGAATTTATGTAACTATTAGTGCTGAAACCTGAATTTCATCTTCTTTTTCAGAATATTTTCTCCCAAGGCCATGAAAGGGAATACAGTACTTCTCTGATCAGTGCACAGGGGAGTAAACATAAGGACTCCCAGAATCCTACAATGGACTCGCAAAGGCTCAAGCAGACGCTATAAAAGTGGTATAAAGTCTGTAAGAGTAAACTTTGTAGCCATAATTCACTAGGTATATTGTAGTAAGAATAGAAGCTATATAATGGAGATAAAAGTCCTGATTTTACCTCTGATCTGAGATAACATTTCAGCATAAAACTTTCTTATTGAGAGTTGGCAGGAAAGAAACTCCTATTTCCTATTGCAAAAGATTGACTTGCAGTATTTAAGCTGTCCAAACCCACATTCCAGCTGTCATTGTAATATCACTGTAAATAAACCAGTCTGCTGCTTGAAAATTAATGGAGATTAGAGCTGGTTGGAAATTCCTACCTCCCACTTTGAAAATGTTGATGGAAAAAAAAAGCTTTCATTTAGACTTCTTTTTGCAAAATTCAAGTTTTAATCACCAAAATAAATAAATAAATAAAACCCCAAAATGATCTCACTTGGAGGAAACTCCTCTTTGGTATGAGGTTCAATATTTGTAAATCCTTTTTGTATATTTGAGAGACCACAGAACTAATTTAAAGAGTGGCCTACAAAGATCAGGTTACTGGCCTCAAATAACAAAATAAGAATCATTTGGAAAAGATATAAGCAAATACATTGGAAGAAAACAATGGTACAGAGAAAAAAGTAAAACTGAAAAAGACCTAGGGATAGGATGGCCAGATAGCAAGTGTGAGAAATCAGGACAGAGGTTGGGGCTAATATGGGATCAAAAGCTCCTCATTTTGGAACTGTCTCTGTAAAATTGGCACAGCTGGTCACCCTACTTAGGGGTGACAGTAGATGGCAAATTGGACATGAATTTGCAATATAGCACAAAATGAGGCAATGCAATCTGGGCTGTTCATATAAAGGCTTCACATGCTGGGAAAAAGTGGTAATATTCATTGAACCAAATTCATCCTTGGTGCAACTTTTCACTTCAGTGGAGTTTGCCATGAATGGATTTATCACTTGGTCAGTATACAACTCCAGTGTGACTGCTGTAGAAATTAGACCTAGTAATTGGATGTAGTCTAACTGTGCTGGACGCCATACTTGGGAGTGCAATGACAACTCTTGTACTCCTTTGAGGTTCATTGCTTTCACAAGAAGGTTCTCACCCAAGTCATGTTCTTACTATTAGCAGTAACAACAAGGAGGGGCCATGCTGGTGCTGCCCAAAAATGAGGGAATCATCAGCTTCTCAGTTAGGTATATGTGCCTTTCTGTTACCAAAGCTGCTTACTGGGGCTATTTTTGGGGTCTAGGATGTTTATTTTACCAGAAAGTGCTTGTAAAATGGAAGAGATTCTGGAGAAGAGTGTCATGAATGGTCAGGTGCTGGAGGTTTTGCATTATGAGGGAAGACTGAAGAATTAAATATTTTCAGCTTTGCTAAGAGGTGACAAAAGATGATGTGATAGCAGTTGTCAAAGTTCAAGGAGGGGGAGGCAATACACGAGGCAGTAAAAGGGACTATAAAAGGAAAGTAAGCTCTGTGGAGAAGGGCAAGCTTTTTGTTCTGTGTTTGCAACGCATATAGCACACTAGGGTCCTGGTCCATGACCAGGGATTCTAGGTTAATTTGCTTAGAGGGGACAGCATGCTGGTAATTAGATCTAGCTGGGTTTTGAAGTGTCTCTCAGGGTAGTGGCAAAACCGCCAGTGTTTGAGACGTTTAAAGTTAGACTTGAGAAAACACTTATGCTCCTGGGAAAAATCGTAGGTTAGCAAAGAAATAGATCTTCCCTTTCTCTAACTTCTCTGCCTGCATATAACTTAGTAGCACAGCACTGTCAAAACATTTAAACCAACCTCAATTAAACTGGAGTGATATCCCAATTACTACCATTCAGGCAGTCAATTAATGGACTATATTCCTTAATATGATAACTATCAGATTTCCTTGCTAAGAATATGGCAGCTGCATGGCTTGACTAAAACGCAGTAAGCAGAAAATCATGTCTATCTGCCTATATATTCATACCACACAGCTGAAAATCATTGAACTGTAAATGAAGCATTGCTAGCTGAATCTCCATTTTTCTATGGCAAAATCTTTTATTTGCTGCCTGAACAGGGTTCTGTGCTCTTCTCCACAGCACAGGAGAAAGATGCTTGAACTAAATTTCCACAGAAGATTTGAAGGTTTTTAATGGCAGTTTTGTCAAAGTTTACAAAGGGAAATTATCTCTTTTTTTCTGAACAGCATTACTAAAGATCCTGATGGAGACTTTCACTTAACACAGCTTTCCCCACTTTTGCATCCTTGAAAATTTCCCCCTTTCAACTAGCCTAGGGAGAGGCAATCATTGCCAGCCCCCATGGCATCCCCTCCTCCCCAACCCTCTGCCAGTGCTAGCGGCACTCTCTGCCAAAACAAAAGCAGCAGCTGTCTGAAAATTTGGTGGCAGCCACAACTAGAGTGGTGTGGGGGAGTCCTCAAGCATACCATGGAAAGCAGCTGGCTAGACAGTGACTCTCCCAGTCATGTGCCGCAAGTAGCTGCTCTGGGTGGTTGTTTTCTGCAGAGTACTTGGGGATTCCCTCCCCAGGCATGCTGTTGAGAGGACCTGCTCCAGACAGCTGTGTTCTGTGGCATGCCTGTGTACCCAGCCTCAGGTGCCACCAAAAGGTGCCATCTAGATTTCCTTTCAGCAGCAAGAGTGGCAATTTTAGTGGCACTGCCGCAAAGGGCATTGCGTGCTGCTCCAAATGGGCTCGTGTGCTACTTTTGGTATGTGTGCCAGAGTTGCTGATGCCTGACCTAGCCTTTGGTCAAGTCCTCGTGCCTTTGCCAGTTCTCGTTTTGTCTCTTTGGCTCTAGTCACTGTACCAGTGACTTACTTTTCCTTCCTTCTTCATCAGTCACTACTACCCACAGCTCAATCTGTTTTCTTTTTTCCACTCAGTAGGATTATGATAACCATTTGAGCCTGATTGTGGAATATTTAATCATAATGGAAAGACTTACTCAAATAAGTGCCATGTGACTCAGCCAAATGTGATGGAAGCAATTTGTTGAGGAGGAGTAATGAAGTGGCAGAGATAGCCTTGTCCACCCCTTTTCCAAGACTATGATAAATTTTGTACAAAATATTCTTTGTAGGTTAATTATCTAAAATTTCATGATTTGCTGATCATTATAGTGCTAGTAAAATGTGTGGCAACATTGTATGTAAAGTTATAAGTCTACTGTATGATGTTGCTAGGATGTATTCCAAATCTGGGGAAGCAACTACAAACCAGTTCCTGAGAAACAAAAGGCTAACCAATGTCTCAGTCAGGTGTCAACAAAATCAGCTGTTTAAGCAGCTAGTCTTTGGCAGGAAAAAGGATGTGAGTAAGAAATGTGCATCTTGTCAAACAAACAGCTAGAGGGTCCAGTCCACACAGACTTTCTGATTCCTGAGCCTCAGATGGAGATGATTCCAAAAAAGAGGAAAAAATATAAAGAATGGGGAACAGACACTCCAAATTATTCCACCCTTTCTCTCTACCCTTGGCAGCAGTAATATATGAGGAACAAAGAAAGTTTAGGACTGAGGAAGGGATTATGTCAGAAAAGGTTTTATCCAGTAAGACTGATGAAGCTGGGGGTGGGAGAGGGGGAGACTTTTGAATTCACTAGACTTGTTAAGTGAGAGACAAATTAACTTTTATTTTCTTGTAACCAATTTTGACTTTTAGGCCTCACATGTAATCACTTACTGTATGTCTACACACACAGTTTAATTCAACCTAATAAACGTTAGGTCAAATTAAAAAAAGCATGTCTAAATACCATTTTGCTGATTCAACCTAAGGCTTCCCTTAGGTCGAATTGGAGAGAGGAGGCTTTGAAGTGACCTCCTATAACTTCGAAGTGACTGTCAATTTGAACTGGCTAGTTTGAATTGACAGTGTCTAGACATGTTAATTTGAACAACTTTCAGTTTGAATTAACACAGTTTGACTTTCCTCCCAGGGTGCATGGCACCCTGGTAGAAGGGTGCCCCTTGCCAAAATTGTAGGGGGTCAATGGGGCCTTGTCCCCTGGCTGGGGGGTAGGGTGGTGGGGACCCTAGACCCTCTGCATGGCTTCAGTGCCCACCGGCTGAATGGAGGAGGGGACGCCCATGTGTGGCTCCAGCCCCCACTGCAGGCATGCTGTAAAGGGACCCCCAGCATGTGGCTAGAGCCCAACTGGCCATGCATTCGGAAGGGACCCCCCGGTGTGTGGCTGGAGCCCCACTGGCTGGTGGGTGGTCTCTTCCCTGCACATGTGGCCAGCAGGGCACTAGCCACATGCTGGGGTCCCTTCCCTTCATATGTGGCCAGCAGGGCACTAGCCACATGCTGGGGTCCCTTCCCTGCACATGTGGCCAGTAGGGCTCCAGCCGCGCAAAGAGATCCCTTCTCCCCCACCCCTGCTGCGCTGTCCGTGTGGCCCGGGGGAATTCCCCTGTTGCAGCACTGACAGTGAAGAGGTGGGGGGAGAAGGGATTCTCCTGGCCCCACACTGACTGTGCAGGAGGGTCGAGGGGTAAGGGATTCCCCTGGCCCCACGCTGAGTGTGTGAGAGGGGGAGAAAGGATTCCCTCGGCCCGCACTGGCAGCAGGGGGCCAGGGTAATCCTTTCTCCTCTGGCCCCACTGCGCTGTATGTGTGGGGGGGTGCCTTGGCCCCAAAGAGCCCTGCCAGGGCAAAACATCCCTTGCCAGGCTCCTGCCTTCTGCATGGGGGAAAGGATCTCCTGTCCAGCTCCAGCAGCACCTGCCTAGAGCTTGGCAGGGGATGCTTTTCCCTGTGCTGGGCTAGGGGGGCTGGCACCTGGCAGGGGATTGGGTGGTGGCATAGCCCTTCCTGGGGCCCATGTTTCCACACCTCCCATGGTGCCCCTCTTCCAAATCGAACTAGCAAGTCCTGTCCATGGATATGCTAGTTCAAATTGGTTTTCCTAGTGTGGCCCTGTTAGTTTGAATTGACTGAATTCAAACTAATCATTATTAGTTCAGCCTGATTACTTTGAATTCAGTCAATTTGAACTAACATTCTAAGTGTAGACGTAGCCTTAAAATCTATCTTCCTGCCATTAGTAAACTTATTTTTTGCTTTATCAAAACCAGTATGCTTGGATTGATGTGTTTAAGAAACTCATAGAGGAACATTTCAATCTATCTGGATGTTCTGTAACAGTCATGCTATTTACAGTATTTCAGCAAACACAAACAAACAAAAAACCCCTTCAAAAACAGATTATAATGTGAAACTGCAGAATTGGAATTCATATGCAAACTAGATACATTAGACTGGGTTTGAACAGAGATCTTGATTAGCTCAGTCATTGCAAATGGTGATTTCCCATCTATTACCCTTCTCAGCTCTTTCTGACTGCTGTTGCTTCCCTCTTCTGCACTGTTTGAATCAAAACAATTTGTTTACTTTGCAGAGAGAGGCTAGTAGTATATCCCTCTGGAATTGTTTGAATTTCTCTTGTGACCCACTCTCTTCAGTATGTATATATTTACAGCAAACATGCTACATTTTCCATTTCACTCATCTGATGAAGTGGGATTGTGCCCACTAAAGCGCATGAGATAAATAAACTGGTTAGTCTTTAAAAGTGCCACAGTACTCCTTGTTTGTTTTGTGATAATACACCAACATGGCTACCCCTCTGGAACTAATCTCCATTTGAGCTAACTGGATTTATGCATATCATTTTCTATCAATAAAATGATGACATTTATATGAGCTTGTGTTGTTCAGGAGGGGGCTGGGCACTACACATTTCTGAGGGAAAGATGGACTGGAAATTTTCTGGTGTTGCTCTTCAGTGGAATGCAAAAGAGTGGGTGGACACAAACAGCATAGATGTGAGTAATTCACTTGCTGGACACTGACCAGGAATGGTTGTTCTTACAGCGAAGCAGTGTAAAAACATCCCAGAACTGAAAGAATTAAGGGGACACAGCTTTTCAACATTCCAGATTGCACCCTGGGTAATGTCACACAAGACTCTATTGCCTTCTCACCCATAGCTAGGTGCCTTCCTGTGGAATCTCTGGGTGAAATCCTGGCATGGAAGTCAACGGGAAGAGGATATCACTCTTTGTCTTCAGTGGTGCTGAATGTGTGCAAATAAAAGCAGCACTTGGCTCTGCTGCTAGAACTTATCTAACAATGGTTTTGATGGTTTGTGAGCAGGAATAGAACTCAGTTCACTCTCCTCGGGCTGTATTGACTGTTGAAGGATGACGGGTTAAACTTTTATTTTGTAACTGTAAATTAAGCATATATTTAAAAAAAGACACAAGGAAGAAGAGCTAATGTTTTGAGTAAACAATGTGTCATTGGCATGTAGAGTAATTCTCTTTCACAGGTGATTCAGGGGGATTGAAGTTGTACATTGTAAAGCACAAATGACTAAAAAGTCAAGTATATTAACTCAAAGGTTGTTGTGGACTCCAACCTTATCTATGTGAACTAGCCACTAAAGAGGGATGAAAACAAAAAAAGATCCCTGTGGCACCTTTAAAGACTAATAAATTTATTTATTGCATGAGCTTTCATGGCACAATCCTACTTCATCAGATGCATGAAATAAAACGGGCTCACTAGCCGGATGCTGCTAGCATATATTACAGCTGTACAAAAGCATTTAGATTAGAAGCACACTTTAAGCCAAAATCAAAGCCATAAATTGCAAATATTGTGGCGCAAAAGTTCCTATGTAAGACCTAATAACTAGGAATTTTGCAAACTGTTCAACTCATTGGCCACTGTGCCAGACTCATTCCACCAATAGTACCCATGCTGACTAGTAATTTACTTGTGCAAGTACTCTGTTGAAGTCCGTGATGTATCTTGCTCAAACTAAGGAAGAGTACCAGAATCAGATCCTGAATGAGTGGCCTGGCTATGGCATCCTGATGCTGGTCCGTCACATGCTGCATTTGATATTATGCAGTATTTGGCAGTCGATGAGTGGAGCTGCTTTTGGCAGATTATACACTGGAATCAGGTTTACAAAGCTGGCATCAAAATTACCAAACTGGGCTCAAAAAACTGCTGGCCTTACAGCCTAAATGAGCTTAATTTTGCAGGGCTGAATCAAATAAAAACACATTTCAGCTTTGGCACTGTCAAGATTAAACATTAAGTGGGAGTTGTTTTAATACTTTGTAACACAATTCATGCTACAGTGTTTAGTGTGCACTGTGTGCATATAAGAAAAAGAGTGAGAGAAATTTAAATAGCCTCAGTACAAAACAAATGGGGAACCTAAGCCTTTTGAGTCAGAAACGTTTCACTGCCTCTTATTGTTTCAGTATTTCCCTTCTTTTATTTTAGACCATTGAAGATTATCCTTAAAATGTCAAAGCTTCCATATTTATCTACTAAGCAGTTGGTGCTATTTGTTCTGCATGATTTAATTCATTTATTACCATGTATTCAAAAGGCATGTAACTCTATCTTCTAATGATTTTACTTCATTCTCTTTAAATTTAAATAATTGATCAATTGTTTTGGTACACTGTCTTTTGGTTTCCTTTAAAAGCGCAATTAAACTTCAATGCATTTTTCCCTAAAGTGGGAATTTAATTAAAGTGAAGGATAGATATAAGGAAATTAATATTTACTGTAATTTTTGACAAGATACTGGGGTTCTATAAAAAGCAGAAATTTGACTTTTCTTTGTCTTAAGTTTAAAAAGGTTTCAAGTATTGATGTCTAATCTGTCATCCAGAGACCATGTAAATATACATTACAATGAAATGTGTTTATTTAAATTGTCCTTCATGCTTAGCATCAGGTAACATTTATTTGGTATCCATATTTTATTGTGATGCACAAGCAGGTACACAAGAATCTGCTGGAAATACACACACAGAAGAACAACATTCTATCACCCCATTATGTGATTTCTAATTCTTTTGGAAGAGTATTAAAAATAAAGTTTTTTTTCATTCACTTTCCTGTCTTCTGCATCTTTTGATTGAAGCTATTAGTCTAGCTATAGAGGAAACATTGTTAGGTGACTAACGATCTTCATGAACGTTAACTATGGAAGAGGAAAATGAGTTTGCCATAGGAGAATTGGACTAAGAAGTGAACAATGGCTGAGTAACATTGCTTTTTTTTTTTTTTTAATTCTTCTATTGCAGGAGAAGATCAGAGATCTTTATTAAAGATGCTATTGCTTACAAGGACCTCTGTCTTCAAGGAATTCTGAGAGGAAGGAATCAGCAGTTATTTCACTCATGTAAACTTTATAGCCATTGGTTCAAAAGCTCAAATACAAGTTGAGTATTGACACCACTGGATTATAATTGTTTTGTTGATGTACTCATTTATCTCTTAGCTAACACCTAAATAATCCATTGGGAGACTGCTGTCTACATTTTTTAGTTGGCAGATGGGAGAAGCAACCAGCTGAAAAATAAAATCAGGTTAAGTCTTGATACTTGTAAGGGAAGGCATGTATTCAGTTTACACCATATACTCACTGATTACTAAATTTGTGAAGTTTCTTTTTTGTCAAAATACTCAGAGAGGTGACTGCTCTGCTTTTCTTCTATTCTAAAGTTTCTAAGCATGTGAAAATTAAAGAACCAGAATATACTCTGGGAACTTAGAGGCAAGCTGCTGTTATAGCCCCTCAGTGTTAGTGCTATCAGGAGGTGAATTTAAACAAAAATATCTAGGTTCTTAACATTCATCTCCCCAAAGCACAGCTTTGACTATTTTTAGGGGAAAGGAAAGGCAAATTACTGCAGACATTCCCCTCCCTGCAAATCCTCTGATGGTTCAATGTGGATGATGAAGAGTGAGGGGAGGGTCAAGTAAGAATTATTTTCCACTTAACAGATGGAGGGACTAAGGTTGAAAGGTTATGTGACCTGAACCACAGAGGAGTAGGTGTCAGTATGCAAGAGTCCTTTTCACTCAGTCTTAGTACACTAGGCCATGCTTCATTTCACTCTGTTGAACTGCCCCAGAGATTGCACAGGCTACTTAATAGAGGAGCCATCTTTGAAGCAGGCAAAGTGCATATCACTTCACCAGCCTGACCCACAGACTGGAGAGATGCAGCTTAATTCTTTGCTGGAGGCTTCCCAGTGTCCTTGCTGGTGCAGGTGCTGGATTAATGTATCTTCTGAATACTTTGATTATGCTGCCTTCAAAGTCAGAGCCAAACACATTTAGGAAAGTGTGAGGTCCCCTGAAAAAAAGGGAATCTGTGGATACCTTGTGCAGTTTGTGGCTGGTGGTCTTTTCACAGCTGTGGGGAACCTGATAATGTAATAGTACAAAATTTTCATGGCTCAAGGCAAGGCTTAACATACACAAATGTGGGCACGCATAGGAGCCACTTTCTGCTTCGGATAGATACCTGATGTCATACTTCATGTCTACTTAAATCCTTGGTCTCTCCGCTGAGAGTACTTTTAAAGATATCAGTTAGTTTTAGTTGTGGTGGTGGTTTTAAGGATGTAGATAGCTGGGCTACTGGGAAATGAACTGAGCTCATCTCACTGTAAGGGAGAGGCATCAATATTAATGGAAAATGATATTACAAATATATTGTAACTTTTTTTAATGTGAGGTTATTAAACTTTCCTTTGCCTTTACTGATGCTTAGGAGATATTCATCATTACTTTCACAACTATGGTACTTAGAGAAAAGTTCCTCACATGGACATATTTTAGTTAGTTTAATATGAAATATTCAAGGTAACCAAAGAAATTATGCTTTTGGTCGCCCCACAGGCAGACAAACCAGAAGAGTTTTATTTAGTTCAGAACATCTCTCTTTCCAATTTGGCACCAATGTATTCTGTCAAGAAACCAAACCCTATAAAACATTTATGTTTTAGGAAACATCCTGATGGTGAAAAGCAACGTAGGGTTGGGTGGTCCAGCCAACAAATATAGATGTAAAGTGGTCTTTCACTCTCTCAAGAAAAATTCTAAGTAAATCCACACAGTGAATTCTGGACATATCATTGTTGAAATGAATTTTATTTGAGATGTTTACTCTAAAATCATCATTCAGGAAAGCTTCTAGGAAAGGCATGTATAGTTAGAAATGTTTTAAAGCTTTGCTTATTTTCTTAAGAGTTAAAACAGAAAATCTAATGTAATTTCTAAATATTATTTATATGCAAATAACAAAGTGCTTTATGTACCAGTATAGAATCTAATAATCTTGCTCAATTAATTACTAAAGTAAGAAGCTGTTTAAGCATAGAATATTTATGTGACTCTGGTAGACCAGTTGCTAGCTCATGCAAGTGCCCCAAGCCTACTGAATGCTTACGAATATGTAGTCAGGTCAATTTACTGATGTGTTGCTATAGATCAAAGGGACTGTTAAATGTATAAGACTCTAGCTGGTGTTTAAACTTCATGAAAACTAATGGGACATTACTTGTATTGTTTTCTCTTATCCATATCCTGTTATAATATATTCACAAACATTTACATTGTGTGTACCACTCTAACAAAATAACTCATCAAATAGAAAGTGTCCCTGTGGAATGCAAATGAAGAGCTAACCTTGATGTGCTGCAGTCTTTGGTTGGAATAACCTTTTATCACACAGTCCAGTGTGTCTTTGTAATACAGACTGGAGCATTTGAGAGTCTGAGACTCCAAGGTAAGACTGATATACTGATCCCAGAGTTCAAATTTTTGCTGGCTTGGTGAAGTCTAATTAAAGAACACACACTCAGCTTGGGGTATCTGCCTTGCTTTCTGACAGTTTGCCCTGAGGCAGATACTCACAGTTGTGAGACACTCCAGATAGAATGACAATTTATATTAATAGGAAGTTAATTACTGGCAGAGCTTAAGCAACTCCCTTACCCAACTCAGGAAGACATGATGGAAAAATTATATTTCCAATAGTTGTTATAAAGAATCAACAACTTCTTTAATACCTATTTAATTTAAAGACTATCTTTAAGAATTAGTGAAAATATTTTGTTATGAGACCTAAATATCTTTCGATAAAGAACAAGAGTGACTGAACTTTTTAATTCTAATAAAACCACAGAGAAATCTCAGAAACTCAGAAACTGACTGAATAAAAAGAAAGTAAAATACTCTAACTTAAAAGATTTTCTGAGAATTTTCCACCAAAAGCACACAGCACTTATCAACATACCCTGTCTATAGCTATGAGGAAGCAGCCACTGACAGCTAAGAAACAAATAGAAGACTCAGGAAACTAGCCCAAAGGAAGCCTTCCAAAACTTCAACACAGAGTGATGAGAGAGAGTTGACTAAGATGTGGCCAAGGCGTTAGATTCACAACTCTTATAATGATTCTATTGGTAGCTAAACTAACCAGCACTTTTAGGCTATGTCTACACTACCAAGCTTAGTTTGGACTACCTCGGTCCATACTAAGCAATTTCCAGTTAGTTTGAACTAACCAGGAACCTTTTAGTTTGAACTAACCACGCATCCATCAAATTAATTCAAACTAGGATGCGTGGTTAGTTTAAACTAATGGCTTAGTTCAAATTTATTTTGTCTAAACTAACCCTTAGCCTGTGTCTACATCATGCCTAGTTTGAACTAAAGTTAGAACTAAGTGGTTAGTCTGGCCTAAGCAGTGGTATTAACTATTTCAGACTTTGCCTAGTTTGAATTAAGAAATTTCTTAGTTTGAACTAGGCAAAGCCTGCGCTAAATAGTCCAGACTAAGCCTGCTTAGTCCTGACTAATTTGCCAGTGTAGACATAGCCTTAAAAACTAACAAATTTATTTATCACATGAGTTTTTGTGGGAGAAAAATCCCCCTTCATCAGACACTTATTGTAATTTAAGGTACTAAGAATTTCTTCTGTTAGTCACTCAGTAGTTACATTATGTATTTTTGGACAGGATATAAGTGCTAAACACTGGTAAGCAAAGAAACAGTGGGATTTAATGGGACTGGAGATTTTTCACACTCCTTAGATAGCTTTGTCTAAGTCACAGATTAAACATTTTCTTTGATTTTATAAGGTTTATTTAAGATTGCTTTCTTTGCCCAGTTAGGTTATCAATGATGTACCAAACAAGATGCACCTGCCTTAAAAAATTATTTTGCCAAATTATAAACAGTTTAAGTATATAGGAGCTTAACTGAGCTCACAGTAAATTTGGGAAACGATATAAATTAGTTATAACTTACCAAACACAGTAACCTCAAGAGACAGTCCACTCTGAAAGGTGTATTCTCTGTTAAAAATGACTAGAGAGACATAGAGAACATAGAATAATAGAAGCAACCAGTTTATCATTTGTGTTCTCTCATTTCTCATGCTTTCTTTAATGAGATTTTTCCTCTATTTACCAATAATGTTTGTATGTTAGCAATTCTCATTATTTGGCTTATTTTTAACTGTGGTGTTTCTTTAATATGTAAAAAAACAAAACAACCCCTCCACCTGTGACTAAAATTGTGGGAGTTACACCCCTGAGTTGGCAGTAAGAAGAATATTTCTTGTTTCTTTAACCTAAATATTTTTAGTAATTTTTAAAATACAATTACTTGGCATCCAACAATTTAAAATTACCTCTTTCTACTTCACACAACCCATTTAAGAGAGCCATGAAACAACAATCTAATATTAACAGAGTTCAATTACTCTTGACTGGGACTGGATTCAAATCAGCAACCTCAATGTGAAAGGCTACTGGAGCTATTCAGACTTCTTTTTCTATACATTGATCTCTTCATCAGTATGATTTAATGACAACTGCTTATGATATTGCAAATTAAATCATCTTATTTATTCACGTGTAACGGAATCTGCTCAGAATTGGAATGCAAACTGTGTTCCCTGTAATTTAAACATCAAGGCAAATCATTTCCTACATAGGAAAAGGCAAATCATTTGAGGATAATCTCAAATGGTCTTTAAAAGAGTTTTAATTATCTCTCTCTTCTTTTTCTTCATTTGATTGCTCTTTGTTTTCTGTGCCTAGTTAAGCCCTCTATTGGATGGCATGTGTCATATTGATTTAGGAAAATGAAAAGGGTGGGAAAAGGTGGAAGAGAGTTGACAAATTTGAGATGAAGGGTGAGAAATTAAGGAAACCATGGAAATAGGGAGCTGTGACCATTGGAGTACTGGGAATTAGGATAGCCAAATGGCTGCACAATGTACTGAAGAGAGCCAAAGGCATTACCGTCAGTGAAAATATGCAACAACCAATAAAATAAATACTACTTCATCCATAGACTACTGATGAATGTGTACCATCATAGCACCAATTTGTAGTTCAAAGCTCACATGTTGCATATCTAATCTCTAATGTATGTGTTGCCTTGGTGAAAAATGTTTAACTTTTTTGTCTTATTCAATTCACAATATTTTTAATTTTTTTTCTCTTTCATCTTTTTAATAGAAGTTATACCATGAGTAAGAGGAAAATATGGTAAGATTGAGAATAGCAGTCCCTTAAGAATGAAGGTAATAAAATTGAAATTAAAGGCAATAAACAGAATCTGAGATCTAAAAAGGTACATTAAATTTTACAATGGTGGTGTTTGGGATTTGCGCAGTGCAGAAGGAGAGTTGTAAAGCCAAATATTCTAAAGATCCAGATTTTCAGAAGAGCTCAGCACCAGTGACATTCAGGTCTTTTGAAAATCAAGCGCCATTTTGGAGGCTGAATTCCTCTGAAAATATTGCCATAAGTGCGTGGACTGCGATATATATAGTTTCTGTTCTGTGAGCATGTAGAGGGCATGAATGTGAAGAAAGAGCTGAGATGTACGCAATCCTTGTGTGCCTGAAGGTAAAAAAAATCATACTTCCTCCCTTTAGACATACTCACTCCTTGTATGTTGCCTCAGTGAGTATTCTACTTTCCAGTTAAGTACCTCAGCTACAGTGGGTGGGATGGGGCTCTATGAAGTTTTTCTCTGGGCTGTTTGAGAGTTACTTAAAATTAGTTTTTAAAAAAGCTTTTTTTTACCTGCCATCCCACGTTTTATTTTAAAAAAATGTCTGTAAGTAGTCTTGATTCCATCATTTCTAGGCTTTGCATTTTGGCTGAACCTGGAGAATGTTTATAGAAACTGATGACAATCTTGCTCAAAAGAGGGCCAGGTTCACCCGGAATATAGTTTCATTGTCTTCAATCTCCAGCAAGAATAATTTTGACCATTGACCTCAAAAGTAATCAATTCTTATTAGAATTGAAATATCACCAGTTTTTCTTTTAAGACAATGTTATGGAATCAAGTTTCAGAGGGGTAGTCATGCTAGTCTATTTCAGCAAAACAAACAGAGTCCTATGGAACTTTTAAAGACTAACAAATTTATTTATTGCATAAGCTTTCATGGGTATAATCTCAGTTTGTTGGGTGCATGAAATGGAAACTGCAGTATTTCAGGTGTACATACACTTGTAGTGAATGGTGGGTCAAAAGATCAATTCTAATGGTTTCAGAAAGGTAGTCCATTAGTCTGTTTCAGCAAACCAGCCAAGTTCTTTTGATTAAAACAGTGTGGATGTGGGCCCTGAAACAGCAATAGATGAGAAGGTAAGAACGTTAAAAGGGGTAATAATGGTTTGTAATGAGCTAGTTATTCTAAATCCCTATTCAGGCCTAATCTGATGGTGTCCAGCTTGCATATGAGTTATAGTTCAGCAGTTTCGTGCTGAAGTATTGTAACTTTCATGTCCATTACAGAATGTCCAAGAAGGTTGAAGTGCTCTCCTACTGGTTTTTGAACATTATTAGTGTTGATGTCTGATTTGTGTCCATTTATTGTTTTGCACAGAGACAGTCCAGTTTGGACATGTATATGGCAGAGGGGCATTGTTGACACATGATGGCAAATATCACATTTGTATATGTGCAGGTGAAGGAGCCTCTGATGGAGTGGCTGATTTGGTTAGGTCCTGTGATGGTGTCACTTGAGTAGATATGTGGACAGTGTTGGCAATGAGGTTTTTGCACGGAGAGGTACCTAGTGTGGTATTTCTGATGTATGGTGTAGTTGCAGGTGACTGGGGGACTGTCTTTAAGCAAGGACTAGCCTACCTACCAAGGTTTGAGAGAGTGAAGGATTATCTTCCAGGATAGGTTGTAGATATTTGATAATATGCTGGAGATCTTCCTCGAGGACTGTGGGTGATGACCAGTGGTATGCTGTTGTTTTCCTTTTTGGGTGTGTCCTGTAGTAGGTGACTTCTGGCCACTCATCTAGCTGTGTCATTCTGTTTCTTCAGTTCCTGTGGTGGGCACTGTAGTTTAAATCAGGGGTCTCAAGCTCAAATCACCAAGGGTATGTCCACACACACTCCTTATTTCGAAACAACAGAGGTTGTTTCGAAATAAGGAATGGCATGGCCACACGACGCACGGCCATTTCGAAAGAAGCAAACCGCTTCTTTCAAAATAGCCGTGCGCTTTTCGAAATAAGCTAAACCTCGTTTTATTTCGAAAGGGCGTTGTTTCGAAACGGTTGTTTCGAAACAACGCCAAGTGGACATGCCATTTCGAAATAACTGGCTGAGCTTCCTCCCAGGGTGCTTAGCACCCTGGGAGGAAGAGCCACCCCCTCAGCACCCTGTCCAGGGTGCTGAGGGGGGGGACAAACCGCAGGGCACCGGGGCACTGCTCCCAAGAGCAGCGGGGAGCCCTGCGGAGGGGCGCTGATGCCTCCCCTCTCCCCGCCGCTGGGGCGGCTCAGAAGCCGGGCGGCAGGGTGCCGGGGCTCCCCGCTCTCCCCACAGCCGGGGCTGCTGCC
>ML682009.1:1795241-1833112 GCA_007922195.1 Podocnemis expansa
GGTGCCTGCAGCCCCCAGAGGAAGCGAAATAGCAGGTCCACACTGTGGACCTGCTATTTCGCTCCCTTATTTCGAGGACACAGTTTTGTTATTTCGAAACAAGTTATTTCGAAATAACAGGTTCTTTCGAAATAAGTTATTTCGAAATAGCTTCTTTCGAAATAACAAAACTGTGTGTAGACATAGCCCAAGAGGGCTGCATGAGGACTAGTATGTTAGCCCAAAGGCCACACCACTGAAACCTTTTCATACAACAATATTGCAAATATTGATAGCAATAGTGTCATTGTGGGCCACAAGAAATAACTTTAGGGGCATGTAGCCCTCAGGCCACATGTTTGAGACCCCTGGTTTAAAGCATAGTTGACAGAGATCTTGGAGGTGTTTGTCTCTGTCATAGGGGTCAGAGAAAATGAAGTTATATTTTAGGGATTATGTGATATGTCCTGGATGAAATCCAGAGGCATGTAGGTAGGTATAGTGTTCAGTAGGTTTCTGGTATAGGGTGATGTTTATCTGGCCATGATGTATTTGTACTTTAGTGTCCAGGAGGTGAATCTTCTGTGTGGACTGGTCTAGGCTGAGATCGATGGTAGGGTGGAAATTGTTGAAATCTTGGTGGAAATCCTCAAGGGCCTCCTTTTTATAGGTCCAAATGATGAAAATGTCAATGTATTTTAAGCAGAGGAATGGCACTTGGCGACGGAAGATGAGGAAGCATTGTTCTAAGTTAGCCATAAAAATGTTGTCATATTGTCAGGCCATGAGAGTCTCCATAACAGTGCTAGCTGACTTAAAGGTATAAATTCATCTTATTTGAAATGGTTGTAGTTGAATACAAAGTCACAAAGTTCAGCCACTGTGACAGCATTAAGGATACTATGCTTGATTCTGTGACATCATTAAGGATACTATTCCTGATGGCTTGTAGTCCATCTTTGTGTGGGATGTTGGTGTAAAGAACTTCTACATCCAAAGTGGCCAGGATGTTGATTTCTGGAAGATCATCACTGGACTGTAGTCTTCTCTTTCTGAGAACAGGCATATTTGTAACAAACATGAAAGTTACTGTACTTTAGCAAAATAACTGGAAAACCAGTCTTCAGCGTGAAACTGCTGAGCTACAGTTCATATGGAAACTTGACACCATCAGATTAGGTCTGAATAAGGATTTAGAATGACTAGCTTATTGCGAAGGGTAATTACCCCTCTTTTAACATCCTCCCCTTCTCATCGATTCCTGTTAGATGGCCCAGTTGCATACTGTTTGTATCAAAACAACTCGTTTGGTTTGCCAAAATCGACTAGCAGACTATCCCTCTGGAATTGTCTGAATAAATCTTGTGACCCATCCTTCTCTGCATGTGTATATATGTCTGCCATATAGCAGTTTCCACTTCATGCATCTGAAGAAGTGGGATTATAGCTATGAAAACTTATGCAATAAGTTATTATGCAGTAATGCTTATGCAATAAATTTGTTGGTCTTTAAAAGAGCCACAGGACTCCTTGTTTGTTAGAGAAACAATGCAGCCAAAAAACAATTAACTATTCCGTCTGGCATCTCATCTGGAATTAACCATTGCATCAGATTTTGCACAGGGAGCATGACTGTGATATTATGCCTATATTTGCCTGATACATATACATGTGACAGTGCCTGAACTGTGAATGCATGGAGATGCCAGCACATACCATTAAAAGATTTAGCATTTTTCCTTTCTGAATAATATGTAAAAATACCCTCTTGACTTGTATACTGAAGACATCCTCAAATGCAGCTCAATATGACCATTTAAATTGCTTAGTTATGTTTAGCATCCTTTTAGAGCAGCCTGCACCCCAGTCTCTGTGATATAGTAAGATATAATTGAATCAAACAAACTTTTTATTAGAAGTCTGAAAGGTTAACCTGCTTGGAAGAATGTTCAGCCTGTCACTATGATAGATATTCTATTACATAAAAGTCTAATGTAAAGAGAAATAATCTTGAAACCATTGCCAGCATCCCTAGTTCTAATGAAACTGACTTAGGGCATCAAGTAGAGAAACAATTCTTCTTGTTACATTAAAATTTGTTTAAATGGAGTGTTTCTTCCAGTTGCCTGAAACAATCAGATGGTTATTAATTGCTTTCATGTAAAGTAGATTGGCAGTTTGGTGGCTTGTAGTAAATAATAAAAGGTACCTTACTGATTCAGTACAGAATTTATCTAAGCTTGTGGAAGTGTATTAATTCAATATATCATTGATAGAAAAACTGCTTTGTACAGTTAGATAATATAATAAAGTATAATTTAGTGCTCTTATTTCAAAGAATGTTTGTATACAGCATTCATTTATGTTTGCAATTAATGTAACCCAGTATTATTGTGTTAAGGAAAAATATAATTTAATGATAGTAAAGAAACATTCAAAGCTGGATAATAATAAATAATTCCCCTGCTCACTAGAGAGCTCTCAGATAATACAGGCAATGAAGTCAATAGTTTTGGTTAGTGTTTTCTTTCCTTAGCGTTGTCATCTGTCTCAGAAATAGATGGAGATGGCCTCTGGTTTTAAAATTTTGGGCCTGCTCATCCTCCACTGCACAGAGACAGAAATTTTCTTTAGCCAGACTGTGACAATCAGTAAAGCATTGAGATACATTCCTAGCTTTAAAAACATGCCTTAAATTAAGTCCTTGTGAGCACAGAATTTCAAGCAAATGTTTGTTTCCCTGATATTAATGGCACATGTGCATGTGCTTGAAGTTAGCCTCAGACTTAAGTTCCTTGCTGAATAGGGATGCATTTTGAATCATCGTCTCTTGAGTGTTACATTGTATATTCTACATTTAGCAATCCGAGAAAAGCATGCTGTTGGATTAGAGAGGTGAATAGGCAGGTGTGGGTCTGGCTGGGAGGATCTGACAACATACATGCTGCAGGTCCATTAGCAGAGTATTGTGCAGATCTGCTGGAGCAAAGTATTTCTGGTACAGCAGTCACAGAAGGATGTGGCAGACAAGGATCACAGTTAAAAGTAATCAACAAGAACAGGGGAACTCTGAAGGATCTTCCATTATGAGCCAGATCCTTATAGGTGTAAATTAGCATAACTGGTTGCGTGCCACATGCTTCCTTCCAGTGCCTGCAAGAGAAGTTGCATCTTCCCTTAAATTTATTGTTGCTTTATAGGGACAATGATTTTTTCCTCACCTGTGTTTCTTGTGTTGTGGCATGTAGACTGACTAGAGAAATAGTGCTCTAGAAATTGTGTCCCCCACTACTTTGTCATGAAAAGTACTACATTGTTCCACTTTTGCAATATTCCTTAAGATTTTTTTCTGCTGTTATTTGATGTGACTGGGGTTAAGTCTGTATTGATGGTGGCAAATTCGCCACTGTCAGTTTGATATTTTGGATTTGATTGAATAGTCAGTCAAGACCAGCCCAATTGATCTGAAGTTTGATTTAGTAACTCTAGTCCCGTACAAAGAGTAGCACTGAATCAAAGGAATGGCATTTCTCTTTGACTGAGTGCAGTGGAGACAGGGAAGTAAGTGAGCGTTAGAGGGTATGTCTACACATCTCTTTTATTTCAAAATAACATTGGTTATTTTGAAATAAAAGAGATTAGGTCCACACGATATTTTCTTATTTCAAAATGACAGTATCCGTCATTTTGAAATAAGAACTGTCATTTGAAACAGCTTAAACCGCATTCATTTCAAAATGGCTGTTATTTCGAAATAAGGCCATTTGGAGATGTTGTTTCGAAACAACTGTTTTGAAACAACATGTCCAAACAGCCTTATTTTGAAATAACTGTTTCAAAATAACAGCCGTTTTGATAGCAAGCTTTCCCTTAATCCGAATTAACCTTTTCTTAATTCGAATTAACTTATTTTGAAATAACTTACTTCAAAATACTAATTTCAAAATAACGATGTGTGTGTAGACATAGAGATACACAAGTCATTTTATATCACTTGTGGATTTCTCTTTGCAAGTGTAGACTGGGCTTATGCTTCTTCCTGCACCAACTGCCTCATATTCTAAGTTTACATTGCATTGATGAGCACGATGCAGATTAATGCTTGTATTGTTTTTTTGCTGAAACTGTTTTTGTCAGAAAATGCATATTTGTTGAAAGCAAAACTTTTGATGGGACTGTGTCAATTTTCTTTGATGAAATTTCATTTGCAAGGTTTGGACGGATGGAATAATGGATGGCACTTCTGCTGAAATTAAGGGAGACAAACACCACTTGTTCCATAATAGATTGGTGTTTCGTGCATCTGGCTGGGGTATGGGCAATCAGGTCCAAGACTCCAATCAGTATCAAGGATTTGACCCTGGGTCTCCCACACAAATGCCCTATCCACCAAGTTATTTGCTATTTTGAGATGTCTCTTTCAACCTTGCCTGTTGGAGATGTTTCACTTTGTACAAAGAATAGCTGGGTTAGGAACAATATTATCTTTGTAGCCTGGTGGTCAGGGCTGTCAGGTGGGATGTTGGAGATGCAGGGCTTGAATGTGGCACTCCTACATCTTGGGTGTGCCCCCAACCATCAGGCGTTAGTCTATCTCTCATATTTTTCATGGTTTTTCATTGCTACATTTTGATGTAAATTGAGAAGACTTTAGAACTCAATCTTTTTCATGAAACAGGAGAGCCATTTCCTGCCTAATTCTAATACAGACAATACATCTCTCTTGCAATATGATTTTGAGCACAGAGTCTGTCCTTGTGCACTTAGTTACACTATTGGCAATGGACAGCTGAAGCATTAAGACCTCTACAAGTGCAGGTTGAAGAGAAAGCAAAGCAAATTGCTATGGTGCCAATGAGTCAGTTTACAATGAGTAATGTTAAAGTGAAAATTGGAAGATTATTGTTGGAAGTACAGTGCAGCCCTCTGTGATCAGTCTATTTTTAAGGGATTTGGTGGGCAGGCTATTTCAGTAAATAGAACTTGCTATCAGTAAGCTTCTTGTGAATATTCAGATTATTGCTTCTAGGAGTTACATTGTTTCAACAACATTACACCTAATGCTCTACTACTTTTAGTTTTTTTGCTGAAAATCAAAACAAATGTTTTAAAAAAATGATTTAGCCCAGATATTAGTGTTAGTTCAGCCTGTGGGTTGGCTTGCTTCTGGAGATATCTAAAGTTTCCTGCTTTCTAAAAGGGTGGTTAACTTGTAAAATTCAATGCTGCATCTTCACTTTTTTGGAGAAATGTACAGTCTCTTCATTCTCTAGAGGGTTCACTTATAACTCAAAAGCTCTTTTGGATTCCCTACCACTACGGGTGTAATTCTCAAATCTTTTTAAGCGTAGGGTTCCAAGTCCTATTATGTCATTGAACTGTAGAGTTTTCCCTTGCGGTGTCTCCATATCTCTTCTCTCTCTTTTTTCAAATATCAGCAGTGTTTGGTGTTTTTGCTGTTAAGTGGAATTGTCTACTTATAGGAGCTCTGATTTTGTCCTGTAGTTTCTCCCTTTGGTGCTCCAGTGGTGAACTGACATCCACTTAGCAGAGATTGAGTATATCACTTAGATAACTGAGGCTACTTATGTCATTCAGGGAGAAGTAATTTATGTCTACATTTTCAAAAGTGATTAGTGATTTTTGGTGTCATTTTTGGGGCCTCTATCTGAAGTAGAGTTTTTTAAGAACAGTTGTGTACTGCTTTTGAAGGTGAGATATCATAAAATGTCTCAAAGTGGGAAGTCAAAAATTGAAGCAACCAAAATCAGTTGTTCTTTTTGAAAATTTAACCACTACTTTGGCTGCTATCTTGCTATAAAACAAACACAGACTCCTGTAGCACTTTTAAAGACTAACAAATGTATTTGCTATGAGCACAATAATGATGGGTACTGTAAAAAATCATAAGGTAGTCAGTGTTCCTTTCATTTTAAATCACCACAGTACCTTGTGGCACATAATGCTGCTTTTAAGAACCTAAGTATCGCCATATTTCAGATCAATGGTCCATTTAGCCTAGTGTCCTTCCTTTGACAGAGACCAATGCCAGATGCTTCAGTATGAATAAGGAGAACAGGGCAATTTACCAAGTGATCCTGTATTCCAATCTCAGCTACTGGCAGTCAGAGTTTAGAGACAGCATGGCATTACATCCCTGGCAACCTTGACTAAAAACCATTCATGGGCCTGTTCTCCATGAAGTACTCTAATTCTGTTTCGAACCCAGTTACATTTTTGACCTTCACAATGTCTTGTGGCAATGAGTTCCACAGGTTGCCTGTGTGCTGTGTGAAGACATATTTCCTTTAGTTTGTTTTAAATATGCTGCCTACTAATTTCATTAGGTGACTCTTGGTTTTTGCATTATGTGAAGAGGCATAACGCTTTCCTTTTTCCAGGCTGTTCATGATTTCCATACTCTATCACCACCCCCATGGTCATCATTTCTAAGATGAACAGTCTTATTCTTTTTAATCTGTCTTGGTACAGAACCTGTTCCATAACCTAATAATTTGTATTGCCCTTCTGTGTACCTTTCAGAAATGGGGTGACAAGAACTGCAGTATTCAAGGTGTGGGTGGATGCTGGATTTATGTAGGGGCATTATGATATTTTCTGTTTCATTATCTAACCCTGTCCTAATAGTTCCTAACGTTGTTAGCTTTTTGACTGTTATTGCTCAGAGGAATATTCATGATGACTTCAAGATCTGTTTCTTGAGTGATAACAGCTAATTTTGATGCCATCATTTTGTTTGTATAATTGGGATATTTTTTCCAGTGGGCATTACTTGGAATTTATCACCATTGAATTTCATCTATCATTTTCTCACTCAGTCAAGTAAAAACTGTTTATAAAGCTTAATTAAATCCAAAGATGAGTTCTGTCTTGAGTAATTTTGTATCATCTGCAAATTTTGCCACTTCAATGTTTAACCACTTTTTCCAAATAATTTTTTTTTTTTAATTTAAGGACAAAAAGGGCCACTGGGATATCATCTCTGGTCTCCAGGCTATCACCAGCTGTATAATTTCATGCAGTTTTCCTATGTTGAATCCAATAACTTGTGTAACTCTATTAGACTATCTCAGAACATGTGGAGTATCTTCATACATTAAGTGATGAGTGCATTACAGAGAAATAAATAGATATTAATTTTCTTACTTTTAAATATACATTATCAGACAACCTGGTTCAAATTTTTTCCTCCTTGATGTCCCCTTAAATGAATCAGGTTGCCTAGATATGATTAATATTAGAATTTGGTTCTCTGTTCCCTAAAAATTGTCACAAATATATTATTATTTTAATGAAATGATAGAGGTATGTAGTAAAATATTTAACCTCTGCTTGTAGAATGGAAGAGTAAACTCTGCCCTTAGGCATGTATACAGAGTCCCACTGAAGACAATTCGAGCTACAGGTTTATATATGAGGTCCAAATATGATCCTAAAAGAATGACACAAGTCTTAGAGGGTATGTCCACTCACAGTCTTTAAATTGAAATAACGCTGATTATTTCGATTTATAAAAGGGTAGGTCTACACTACGTTTCCTTATACTGAAATGAGGAGCTCCCTCATTTTTCTATAAGGAAATTCATATCAATATAATAAAACCTGGTTTTATATGAATATGATGGTTAAATCAAAACCATGATATCGATATAACAATGTGTGTACATGTTATCTCGATATAGACATTATATCGATTTAAATGCAATTTGACCTTCGTCCTCCCAGGGTGCATGGCACCCTGGAGGGCCAGGGTTCAGCACCCTGGCCAAGGGGGTGGGGGGTGGAAGGGACCCCCACACCCAGCTCCTAGTGTGCTGGCCGGGTGGAGGGGAGAAGAGACCCCTGTGCCCAGGTCCTGGCATGCATGCTGACTTGCGGGCTGCCTGGCTTGCTTTCCAGGGCCCAGGCATGGGGGTCACTTCTCCCCACTACCCAGCTCGTGCTCCAGGAGTCAGGCATGGATTCCCTTCCCCTGCTGTCCAGCTAGTGCTGAGGGACCTGGACGCGGGGGTCTCTTCCCCCCACCACTCAGCTAGCATGCCAGGAGCTGGGCAGCCAGGTGCAGGGGTCTCTTCTCCCCATTGCCAGGCTAGTGCACTGGGAGCTGGGTGTGGGGGTCCTTTCCCTACCACCCAGCTAGCATGGTGGGAGCTGGGAGTGGGGGTCCCTTCCCCGGCACCTGGCTGTGCACCTGGGGCTGTAGCCAGGTGGGGAGGATGCCTTCTCCCCAGCCAGGCTCAGAGCACCCAGAGCCATGTGTTGGGGGGGGATTCTTTTCCCCACCACCAGGTTTACTGGGTGAAAGCCAGGCAGGGGATTGGGTGGGTGGCATGGTCCATCTGGAGGCCATGTTGCTACACCTCCCATGGTGCCCCTCTTCTAAATTGAACTAGCAAGTCCTGTCCATGGACATGCTAGTTCAATTTGGGTTTCTAGTGGGGACCTGTTAAATTGATTTAAGTTAAATTGATTTAATGATTTTTTTTATTGATTCAATTATATCAACTTAAATTCAGTCAATTTAGCAGTCTGTGTGTGGCCGTAGCTAGAGAGCTTGAAATAGTAAATGTAAAGTTCTTTTTGTCTGGCTGTGGTAAGAGTAAAATAGAAATATGTTCAACAATAATGTATAGGTTTTAAAAAAATAATGAAAGAAAATATGGAAATATGTAATGTAGATAAAAAAGATCCTTAACCAAGGAAACCACACACAGGGACTACAGTAAATTAAAAACTTAAACAATTACTAAGAAAGCAGAGAATAGCTAATGGTAAAGTGAAAAGTAGGTACAATTGAAGAAAGGGAACCATAAGTTAAAGAAGAGACTGAAGATACCAGGAATTGCAGAGATTGTGTAATAGAAAAGAAAAGGAATTCAGAAAGAGGGCTGAAGCTCTAAGAAAGTCCCTGGGACTGATCAAAAAGGTATTTACATGAGAGAGTTCGAAAGGGGCAGCAGTGTTAGTCTAGTAAAGCAAAAAAAAAAGAAGCAAGGAGTTTTGTGGCACTTAAAGACTAACAGATTTATTTATCACATGAGCTTTCGTGGGAGAATATCTCACTTCATCAGACGCTTTGAAGAGCATCTTCAAAGCTCTTCAAAGGATCTGATGAAGTGGGATATTCTTCCATGAAAGCTCATGCGGTAAATAAATATTTAGTCTTTAAGTGCCACAAGACTCCTTGCTTTTTTTGACATGAGAGAGAATTTTCAGAAAGCCAGACTGTCCTGAGAATGAAGTATTAAAGAAGAAAGGAAAATGATGAATAGAAGTATTGAATATGATATGGCCTCAGGGAAGCGGGAAGAGGGCTAGCTAGAAAACAAATAATAGAGACCCAGAGTCTGTATGGGCAGTGATTCTAGAGTCCATGAGGAAACAAGATCTGCATCAGCATATAGATAATGCATTGTAAGGTTAGAAAGGTTGCTTCTCTTGTCCAGACTGAATGGCTAAGAAGATAACATTTGAAGTGTTATAAAAAAGCAAGAGAGAAATGTTCCACAGCAACTGGAATATCTGAAGAGCAGGCTGAGATTATATGGATGAACAATAATAACTCATAGTATCAGAGACAGAGACTTCATCTCTTCCTCCCACTCCTGGTTTGCACCTTCAGTCTTGCCATCTTCCACACGTCTTTGCTATAGTGACTTTCCTTCTTCATTGAGTAAGTAGGGGAATATCTAGTAGCAGTAGGGAAAGAATATTACCTCTGAATGTGGCATTAATGAAATGCATGGGATATTATGTTCATAGTTTAAAATGGATGTTAAACAGTTTGAAAGCTTCAGAGAAGAGCTACAAGGCTAATAGGAGGTCTGGAAAACCTGCCTTACAGTCAGAGAATAGAGACGCTCATTCTATTTAATTTATCAAAAGAAATGGTTAAGGGTGACTTGGTCATGGTTTACAAGTACCTATATGGTGAAAAGACTTGTGATAGAAGACGGATCTTTGATCTAATAGACAAAATCATAACAAGATCAAATGGTTGGCAGCCAAAGCTAGAAAATTCAGAATAGAAACAAGATGAACATTTTTCACACTGAGATTAATTAACCATTTACCTAGTAGTGTGATGGATTACCAGTCCCCTGATTTCCTTATATCCAGACTAGATATTGCTCCAAAAATGAAGATCTAGCTCAGCCATAACCTACAAGGTTGGTACAAACACTATTGGGTGATAGTCTGTAGTTTGTGTTATGAAGGAGTTCAGATTCCAAGATCGGAATGGTCCCATCTAATTCTAAGATCAAGGAATTGTTCTTAAAAACACACTTATTTAGGGAAGATTTTTAAATCTGATCTTGTCATAGACTGCTTCTATACTGCATTGTATTTGAGCTGGTATCTAGTCTTGTAAGCAAATTTGTATATAAACTCTTTGGTGTTGTGACTCTCTTTTGTATTTTGTTGGTTTGTTTTACTGTGGCACTGTTGCCTCCTGGTGGGGAACATCAAAGGGATGTGGGGGAAAAGGAGCACCTTTGCAACTTTGACTATTTCATGGAGTTCCAGTGAGTTATTGCAATCTTGACCCAATCCTGTCAGCTGCCTCTTGGGACTGGGCAACACAGCCAAGTGGGCAGAGTCAGTAAACAGTCCTAGGGTCCGGGCAATATGACCTAGTGGTTAGAGTCAGTAATGAGGACACTTGCTATGGGGATGCAGTGCCCCAGGCAGGTGGACTGAGGTCCTTCAGTGATGCTGAGTCCCAGTCTAGGGCTCAACTGGTGCCAGGGACATGGTACCAAGTCAACAAAGATCTGGCTTAAAACACCCTGACTTGGGTCACACACCACCCCCAATTCCACCTCTCAGATCCCCTAGGCTACTTCCTGGGCTACTTCCAGGCTCACCATGCTTCTCTCTTGCAGCAATCACTGTCCGCTCCTCCTGGGGGTGCTGGAATACGCCAGTAGCAGTGAGCTCCTGGGCATCTGTTACCAGGCAGCCGACAGAGAGTGTCTGTTCCTCAGTGAGGTCTCTGGGGCTGTGCCTACTCTTGAGCAGGGGCTATGCAGCTCCTTGCCAGGAACATCCAGTATGCATCCTTCCTCCTTGCTGGTGAGCCCTGAATGAGTTGAGCTGGTCCCTTTTATACTGTGGCAGCAGTCAGAGCATGTCCAGCCAATCTTAAGAGCAAGACTTCTGCCACTCATAGATATGCTGGGTGTCTTTAGTGTGGGGTAAGTCCACCCAGTCACAGGTGTCCATCATTATATCAGGTGAGTGCCTGGAGAAGCACTGTGTATACTTCTGGCATATTATAAATAAAAATAACAAAAATAAAAAGTGGTATTATGAAAGGTGGAATATTAAATCCTCAAATATCTTGCTTCTCCTGTAACAAAATGAGACAGATTCTGCCTTCCTTAAATACATGGCGTAGTAAGATACATCACAAATAATCCTAGTTTCTTCTACAATGCAATTTCTGGAGTAAGGTACCAGTCAAAGTGTAAGTTTAAAATGATTACAACACAAATATCTTGCTGTTTACTCCATGATTTCAGTTGCAGTTTAGCTTAATTCCACTAAAACGTTGTTATTCATAAGTGCTTTTTTCATTGTGTTGGCTAATTGTGTGTCTTTAGTCATGAAATGCTTCAGGACAATTCAAGGACAGTTTCTCTCCTTCATTTATCTGTGAGGACATTTGTTGATCTTACCTGATTTTACTGTTGCTTTTGAGTTTGAGGAGCGTTGAAAACAACTTGATCAGCTGAAATATTTGCCTTTTATAATTAACATGGCACCAACCTGATTCTTTTATTGACAAACAAGCTGGTTTTGAATTTTCTTCCAGGAATTATACTTAAGGATACTTGAGGCATTCTCAGTTTGGCTCACTGTTATTTCCTAAATGTATGCTGCAGTTTGGGGTCACAGGTCTGATTCATTCTATGTATAGGAGTGTACATGTGGAATTTTTGCAGATAACTCATGCAGTATTTATACCTCATTTGATTGCACTGTCTCTGTTCTTTTGGAGGCATTTCCCAAATTCCTAAACTGAATGCACTGCCAAATTATGCAGCTAACCATCCAGAGGGGGAGTTCTTGGAAGCAATTTACTTTACCTTTTACCTGAGTTGACTGACATTGGTTGCCACAAAATTTAGATTCTTTATCTCTAAGACTTATTTTTCAGGCTAGCGCTTTTCCGGTCACAGGAATATTTTTTCCAGTTTAAGATATGACTATTTTTGAATAAACTTACTTGATGATGATCTAATGCTGTGTTCTCTGCCAGTGTCACTCACTTGCCGATATGGTACACTTGTGATTTTCCTGTAAACACCCCTTTCCCTTTTCTGTACAGTGTGTCTCTCTTCCTGAATGGTCCTTCACTGATGTCAAAAATATTTCTTTTCCATTAGCTTATTTGTCTAGTGATTTCTTAGGACATGGAGGTTTCAGAAAATATTTTTTGCTGGAGGGGCTGATTTGTGACCAATGAAAAGTCATTTCTGAAAGTGCTGTCTTCTGGAGGTATCTACCTCTCGAGTACAATTTATTAGAACTCAGGAGACAAGCCGCAATTAGAATTCTGTAACATTCAGGAGCACTGTAGCATTTATTTTGCAGAGTGTCAACCTGTGTAGTTTTCAGATCACTGGGGAATGTAACTGGCTAGTATGGATGCTAATTTCTGTGTAGTGGGATATGTTGTCTTTCTGATCTGGATTAAAGATCTCAAATCCTAGGATCTGGTTTTATTAGACATCCTTTGGTGAAGAACTGGAAAAAGGACATCAGTACAACCTACTCCAGTACCCATCTGTACCTCTCAACGAGTTTGTCTGAAGAGAACACAAACCAGTGTTGCCATAATTATTAATAAAAGGGACTCAAATGTCAATTATGCTGGTACTGAAGTATCAGTACTTATGTATTTTTAACCAAAAATGCAAGAATATGACCCACGGGATGATACTATACAGGTCTTGAATATGTTAGTTCCTGCAAGAGACCTGCTTTACTGATGTACCATATATATGATATCACACTGTGCAGAGGTCAGTTTGTTGCACAAGAGGGGATCCTCATGCAACATGGCCTTGCATGCACTGTATGTGTGAGATCATGCCACAAGGAAGATGGCATTTTGTTTCTGGATGTGGCCTATGGAGGTGCCACACAACTATGCATGCAGACAGGGCCGTCCCTAGGTGGATGTCAGGCCCTGGGCAAATCACCCTCTGTGGGGTCCCCCACTTACCCCCCTGGGCAGGAGAGGGGCAGGCCCCTGTGCTGGCCATCCCATGCCAGGGACCAGGTGAGCTGGCCAAAAGTGGTGGAACAGGAGTGCAGGATCTGGTTTCTGAGCTGCCCTTAAGCCAGTGGTTGTCAAACTTTTTTCCTCTGGACCTAGCTCTGGAGCCCTCTGCCATGCGGCAGTCCTCTACTGAAAAAAAGTGGTCACCGCTAGACAATTGAACAGTGAACATGGCTGCGGGGGGGGGAGGGGTGGCGGGCGGCAATCCCTCATCGTTTTCATCCTTTGTCTTGAGGCTTCTATTGCATCTCTGAAATCTACACATCTAATTTGAGATTACCTACATGGAACATGCAGAGGGTGATCCCACATGCCATACTCCTCTCTCAAATCTGGAAGTATGTCAAGTCTCTAAAATTGCATGTAGTGGCCTGGGGGTGGGGAGAGAGAGAGAGAGAGAGTGTGTGTGAGTCTGTGCGCGAGTCTGTGTGTGCGCACACAAGTTTCTTGCAAATGAGGGAGTGACTGGGTGGAGAAATGAGATGGAAGTGCTGAGACAGAGGAAGGAGACGAGAGCCAGTGCCAGGCTGGAAAGAAAGCTCCTGGAAGATCCTGTCTGCTGCTGAGCCTGTCCAAGTCCCTCCAGGTCCTGGTCCCTTCTCCACTGCAAATACCCTGTGGGTTCCACTTTCATCTCTGTACTTCATCTGCTCCTGAGTCTGCATGAATTTTCATGAACACATAATTGTCCACAATATTGTGATTGGAGGGGTGTTACCCCTCTCTGTTTGGTCTGGTGACCCCTGGCAGAGTGCATAAAGCAGCAACCCAGTGGGGCTATTCACTTCAGATTAGGACCTTGTTATAACTTCTCCTTCCAGCAGATCCATCCCTGAATTGGATTTAATTCTGTTACTTAGGCTAATTGTAGGAAAAATACCATACTTTGTAACACAGGCTCCTACTAGAACAGTTTGATTTTCTCTTCTCTTTTTAAATATCAGTCAAAAAAATCTCTGGAGTTTTTATTAAAATCTGCAACTTATAACTTTTGTTTCAAGGAAGGGAGTTCTCAACCCACTGAAAAAAGAGGCAAATCCTAATTTGCAAAAATAACTGCAATCACCGTATCCCAGAAATGGTGGAATAAGGTGGTGGTCACAGTTTTTTCTTTTCTTCATTGGGTCTATTGATAAAAAAACCACAAAGGTTGCTTGCCAGTGACCTCAGTCCTTTTCAAGGAATGAGAGAAGCCCAAGAGATACTGACTCAGAAAGGAGGCATAGAAGTTATTTGAACAAAAATTAGCACCTCATTGTTAGTCCTAATGACTCACCTTTGTTGCAATCCTGAAATACTGTGTTATAACAGGCTGCTCTGAGCAACTTTCACTCCAAACCACTTCTCTGGCCTCACAGTAGACTCAGCTCTGTGAACTGGGCTGCCACTTTTGGCCAGCTTGCCCAGTCCCTGGCATGAGGGGGGGCAGGGATGGGGCCCCATGGGGCCCCCGAAAGCACGGGGCCCAGCGTGGCTGCCCCTGTCACCCTACCCTAAGGATGGCCCTGCATGCAGCCCATGTCACTGAAAAGGTTTGACCATAACCTTATCTTTATATGGAAAACTACCTGAATATAAGTATATAGTGGAAGAGATAGAAAAAGAGAAACAATGGCATTTGATTCATGTACATAAATAAATAAACTCAATGATACAACATCTGCCAGCGGTGGCACTAGGAAGATACAAACCAAGCAATTTTTTAGACTGCAGTTTCCTAGCAGGCCCTTCAGTAATGATTTTCTCTTTCCTGTATGTCATGCTTACATGTGGTGGTAGTCACTGCCCCATAACCAACTCCCAGAGAAGCCACTCTCTTAAATACTGTCTCTTTCCTTTTGCCATGTGCCCAGATTGAGAAACTGCAGTTCTATCACCCAGTTTCATGAGGTTGGGCCAGCAGCTGAGAGGGACTAAAAAATGACAGCTCTAGATTTCCCTTGGGGGGCTTCTCAGAGATGCACCTTCTACAAAACATCAAGTATTGTTCCTGATGATCCGGAATACATTACAGTTATGGGCCTTGGGCAAAATTTAGATATGTACTTAGCATGTAACACAAAATGGAGGTCCTAATAAAGAGTGGCCCTGCTTTATTTCTTTCTCACATATTCACTACTGAGATGTTCTGTCCCTATTCTTATCTGTATTATGGTAGCAGCTGGGTGTGCCAATCATGGATCAGGGCCCCATTGTGCTAGGCAACACCAGACACAAAACAGTCTGCCCCTGCACAGAGGAGCTTACAATCTAAATATAAGTTGCGACACAACAGATAGATGCAACCACCAGAGATTGACAAGGAAACATTGAGGCAGTACAGGGCAGCAAGACAGCATTTTCCTTTCTTCAGCATCATTGTGTCTTGTTCTCTTTTTTTATCTATTCTATTGCCTGAGCCTGAGGCTTAAACATAGGGGCTAGTCCCACACTGTCTGCCATATGAGGAATAGTGGGAGCAGGAGAAAAGAAGATGTGTGAGTTTGACCATCCCCTGTCTTACATACAGCCACAACAACATACTTACAATGGATTTTCCACCCTGGCTCCTCAGCTCCTCTGTATTTTCCCCTACATGAGTGTTGTGCTGTTTCATGTACATATGATGGATGTGAGCCTGTTAAATTATATCTCTACCAGTGATCGATATGAAAATGTGCTGCACTGTATACTATAAATGCTAAGGGTATGTCTACACTTAGAACATTAGTTGGAATTAACTGAATTAAGACTAATGGATTTGAACTAATAATGATTAGTTCGAATTCAGTTAATTTGAATTCCACACTAAAAACCCTAATTCGAACTAGCATGTCCATGCCCAAGACTTGCTGGTTTGAATTAGGTAGGGGGCACTATTGCATAGGGAAAATCAAACCGTGGCTAATTCAGACTAACAGTTAGTTCGAATTAAAACAGCTACAATGGATTAATTTGAACTTGTCACTTCGAAGTTCAAAAAGGTTTTATCACTTCAAAGTCAGCTTTCATCAATTTGAACTGAGTTCCTTAGGTCAAATTCATGAAAGCCAATGTGGCCATACACTTATTTAATGCAAATTGATCCTCATCAATTCAAATTAATTTGTAAGTGTAGACATACCATAAGTGAACAGATAGCACAGTTTTAAAAGGAACTCCAGTGATTTTAAAAAATTCAAGATCAGTTATTCCTGTGCTAATAACAATCAAAATGCCCACAGATGTATTTGGAAAAATCATAGAATGAAAGAAAAGACACTTACTGAATGGGAAAAGTCAGATATTTAGAATGCCTTTCACATCTCTGAAAGCAATTTTCAGGTACCAGGTTTGAAATGGTTAGATCACAAGCCTGGGAGCTATGCTACATAATTAGGTCACAGTTGGCATACCTCCTTCTTAAGGCAAAAAGAAAATCAACTTTCTCCTCCACCTCAGGACTAGAGTGCAGCCAGTATTCTCTCAACTTCACAGGCCAATACTTTTTGAAATGCAGGTGCCCAGGGGGTTAGTGCTTGAAGTTGCAGGTGCTGGTTTTGGTGAATTGGAATAGAGATGGGAAGTAGCTGAAGGAAGGAGTAGTGGTTTGGGTATCTATGGGCAATGTTGCTGGCACTTAGAAATCATTAAGAATTTCTTTCCCCTGTTCTTAGGTCCAGGACCCATTGCTCAGAAAAGTATGCTTGAGCTGAAAGAATTCACGTGGATCACAGCAAAATGGATCTCTTCCTTGCCGAGTCATGAAATGTTGAAATTTAAAGCATATTTTATGTTTTTTCATGGAATGTGATTGATATATAACTCAGTATTTCATAAAATACAGAGCAAGTTAGTGTGTGTCCCTTTGCTAATTTCCTTTACTGGCAAGTTATGCAAGACCCTGAGCAAAGAATATTATAGACCTATATAATCCTTCCAGGGCTGCATGACAGACTCTGGGGATGTGCCAGCTCCATGGGAAGTGCCATGGGCCTGACTTCTGCCCACCATACCTCTTTAGGGTCCTGTATGACCCAGTGTTTGGTAGGAGGAACCAACTTTCTTCATCTTTGATCTTGGCCTTTGCATGCATGCTTCTCTCTCCCCAGCTTGCAAAACCTTGCAGGGGCAAGGTACCATAGAAACTGAAGTCTAAGAGCCCTCCTGAGCTCTTTCAAGTTGCTTCTGATCTCAGCATTTAAGTGGCATATAGCGTCTACCCCTGCTGGTTCATAAAATACCCACACAAACCAACCACAGTTCAAAGCATTTGCAAGACAGGCTAGGATACTATCCTGGGCTAATGTGTTTCTCTCAGGTTAGGTACAGTGTTACAGAGGCAGATTGTTTTCACTTTATAGCAGCGTGGAGAACTATTTTAATATCATTGTCTTTGCTATTTTTTTGCATATTTTAAAACTAAGACAGATAAGCTGTTCTCTGTCACCAAACAAGGTGCATGAAAATGCATTGACATTTCCATTGTCCTTTACCAGCCTCTCCAACAATCCATTGTTGTCCATTTTTGTATGCATCTCCCATATGTTAAAGTAAAGCTGTAGAAGTAGATTTTTAGAGACTTGGCAGCTGACCTTAGGTGAACCCAGCTATGTTGCTCTGGGCTGTGAAGAAAGTTGTACTTTATGTGACGTAGTTAGGTTGATCAAACTCACACTGTACAGACAGCTAGGTCAAAGGAAGGCCTCTCCTGTCAATCTAACTGCTGTTTCTTTAGGGTGTAGACTTACTACAGCAATAGAAGAACTCCTACAGAGTGGTGTAACTACAGCTGTGTTGTCATAGAGCGTGTGGTGTAGACATACTCTGAGATTAGTGTTATTACACAGGCAACATGTGACTAAATGAAATTGAAGTGAGTAGAAATGGTCCTACTTCTGTTAGTGCTGAATTTGATTCCATGTCTCTAAACAGATCAAAATGTGTATGTCTGAAACTTCAAAAAACTATTGAAATGTACAAGGTATGGTATGAGTGTGTTGTTTTCAGGCAACCTTAAAATGCTACCTTCTGATACAATGCTGAGATTCTGCCCCTGTTTATAATGGCATGGGCCTGATTCTCTTTCCACATCTGTTTTTCACTGGGGAAACTTCATTGACTGTAGCTGGACTTACTCCTGATTTACAGTGATCTAAGTAAGAGGAGGTTCAGACACCATGTGGAGAAACAGAATTTTTGTAATCAACTGGAACTGGGTTCTCTTTGAACAAGCGTGCCTACCACTTTAATCCTGTTTCTTACATATGAATAGGAGTTTCCAGTCTACTGGCACAGAATATTTTAACCATATTTGTGCTATCAAACCTGCTTATGTCAGAAAATCTGCTCTGCTATTCATGAGGCTCCTTTATTTTAAGCAGAGAGATTTTTATTGTGGTCTTCCCTGCTTTATTAAAAATGTTATTAATATGCTTGCCACACAAAAGAGCAATGGAAAGGAGCTTTACACTCTTGGATAAGTGTTCCATTATTTAAAATGTAAATAAGGCAGGCTGAAAAAAGTTAACTATTGTAATGGGAAAAAAAATAACCAACTTCTCCAGCAGAGATGGTCTCATCAGAGTCGTCTAATTCAAGCATTTGTAATAGTTTGACAGCCCTATCTCTGTAATCTCAGCAATAGAAAATGGTATTTTGCTCATCTATGAAATCTTTCAGTAATGGGTCTCTCTGTTTCCCCTCCTAATTTTCTTTCTGTCTTGCTCCTTTGGTTAAGGAATCTTTACGAGAATTTGTCTAAGTCAGCTTGTAAATGACCCTGCCAGCAGGTTTGACAATTTGGGACTCTTGGGGGGAAATTACTGTACAAGCAGGGTACACTTCAATCTTTATTAAAATGGATGTTGATGTCAAGTGGGTGATGGGGAGTGTATGTGTGTGCGTGGTGTTTGTCACGGCTTTTTAATGAGGTGTTGTGAGGTGCTCAACTTTGTGGAGTGGAACAGGTTAGGGGACAATGAGAATTCTCAACTAATCTAACTTGCATCTATAAACCTACTCACAGTAACTTAACAGATTTTCCAATACCATATAAGAGAAGGGGGTACCATACAACTCAGTATGCCACAGTGGCGGAGAAGAGTGAAGACAAGTGGGGGAGCAGGAATTTCAAGGTTGGAGGGACTCAAAGAAGAGGAGAGGCAAGTGTGGGGAGGTTAGGGACAATGGGATGGGGATGCACGTGGGAGGTCGGTGCAACAGGGGAGACCGGTCGGCTGAGAAGAAGTTCAGGGGTTTGAGAGGGAGGCAGAAGAGGGCTGAGGGAAAGGAGGATCCGCAGGGAAAGGGGCTGGGGGCAGTGGGGAAATCAGGGCACATGGGGGGAGTTTAGAAAATAAAGAGGGGACAAGCAAGATTTGGGTAAGAAAGGTTTATTTAGCTCAGGGGAATGACAGGGCAAAAGCAAAACAACTTAGCAAAACAACTCTAAGGATTACAAACTAAAGGGAACAATTTTACAATCTAGCTTAACACTTCTAAGGCTTACCAATTAATCTAAAAACAATGTTGCAACTCACAATGATACTTTTAAGACAAGTTCAAACGATTTAGAGGGAAGAGATATAACAAGTGATACAGAGCAGCGGCAAATAATTAGAGACGCGAGCTCCTTTAAACAGCAAAGAGTGAAGCACTAAGTAAAGAAAAGGAAAGGAGAAGGTAAAAGACACAAACAAGCCTGTAGAGCTGGGAGAGAGCAGTGTCAAAACAGCAGCAAAGGATAAGGTAACTTTACTTTTAGAGAAAGCTGCAGGGGCAGGTTCTTACCACTCCCAGCAGCAGCAGCAGCATTACAGGCAGGAGAGAGGGACTAATTACTCGGCCCGCAGTTTCAATCGTGGTATTCTTGGGGGAGAACTTGTGAGTGGAGGAGGTCAGCGGCTGGGTGATCAGGCCAGGCAGGATGTCAGGGACCGTCCTGCCTGAGCCCCCCAAACTCTGAGCTTTTAAGCTGTTTTTCCCGCCAGTTCCCTGATTACAGGGAATGTGGGGAACAAAGGTGATGTGAGTCATGTCTTCAGTATTCCAAAGATCTTGCAGTTAGGCAGGGCCCACCTAAGCCAAGCCCTATAGAGACAATGGGGTGTCAACGGCCATCTAGTTAAGTTTAAGGGGCCATCTAGTTAAGATGAGGGGGCCATCTGCTCCCCTTACATTCTTTACATGCTTAAGTGATGGCCCGGGAGGGGCGGCGATCAGATCAATTCAATGTGCAACGGACAGTAAAGTCACTTTTTCCACAGGCTAATTCTGCTGGTATTAGAAATTTGTTTAACAAACCTGTCAGACATTTTAAAGGTTATAGATCCTTAACATGTACAAGGACTAATATAAAATGAATGCCAATGGAATAAGGATTAATGAGAATGAATCTCATTTTGGCATAGGATAGCTGTAATGCTCATGAAAACTGCACTATCAGAATTATGCTGATGCATGTAATGGATTTTTCATTCTTAAATGCAATTTAGTATATATTACCAAGACTTTCTGAACAACTCCACATAGTTTTGTATTCACAGAAGATACTGGTTTGTAATTTTCCATGTTTTAAGGCATACCACTACCAGATTTAAAGGTACCATGTTCTGGGCTATTTTGTTGTTACTATTGGTAAAGTCACAAGTTACTCAGGGAAAGAGCTATTTAAAAAAAGAGATTTAAAAGTAGTACAGAATGTCACGACTCCATCAGTCCTTCAGGGAACAATTCTCTGAATTATACCATGTCTCTGAAGCCCAATGGGACCTTTAAGACTCCACAACTCTAACACCAGAGGTGTTTTTTGAATATTCATTTCTGAACTATGGACTGATGATCTACAGTCAGATTTTGAATTGTCAACCATTTTGTTGAAAATACCCAGTCAATTCTAGTGACTAGTAGAATATGGCCTTTGCTGACATCCCATTGCAGCCTCATAATACTTCAAGTCTGTTCTTCTTTGACCTCATCTGCCATTTCTTGCTTGTATCATCACTGAAATGGGGGACCAACTTCCACTCTGTTTGGGTATGTCTACACTGGAGACTTAAGTTGACTTAACCTGCCTTAAGTTGACCTAAGGAACTCAATGGCCAAATTAAAAATTTATTAAGTTGGCTTAATAAAAACTGCCCTGAAAGTCAGCTTAGGCTTTTAAGTCGACTTTTCAGGGCAGGAAGGATCGGGTCCCAGTTGGGCTCTGGGGCCCATTCTGGCTCCTGCCACCGCTGGCAAGCAGTGCAGAGCTGGATCTGACTCTGAGTCACCTTCTGGTGGCGGCAGAAGCTGGATCAGGGCCTTGGAGCTGGTTTGGGACCCAGGATAGGGTAGGGGACAGGGCCTGTCTCTAGTGTAAACATACCTTGAAGTCGACTTAACAACATCGACTTAAAGTTGACCTTGTTAAGTTGACTTCAAAGACTTCAACCCCCATGTGTTGACATAGCCTTTCTGCCTTCATTCTACTGGGTGGTGTCCTGGCTGTGACAACATCTGTGCAGGTGTGCTGGGTGCCTGCCACAACTTCATAGATGCCTTTAGTTTCAGCTCCACTGTTCTCAGTGGAGTCTGTAGTTAACTCCTATGACTTGTATCCCATTGCAGATTGGACTGTTTTGTTTTGTTTTTTTTTTCCATTGCTTTGTATGGTATGTGGTGACTGGAGTCAAATGTAAGGAAATAACAGAGGAGAGAAACCAGGGTGTGGTGTTTAGTCTTGGAATGACTATAAGCTACCCAAGTGCTGTAGCTGCAAAAAAGGCAAATGCAATCCTAGGCTGTATTAGATGAGGTATTTCTAGAAGTGAGAGAAAAGTATTAATGTCATTGTACGAGGCACTGAGAAAAATCTCATCTGGAACACTGTTCCAGTCACCCATGTTCAAGAAAAATGAATTCAGTTGGGTACAGGTGGAAAACAAGCTCATAGACTCATAGATGCTAAGGTCATAAGGGACCAATATGATCATCTAGTCTGACCTCCTGCACAGTGCAGGCCACAAAACCTCACTGATCCACTCCTACAGTGAACCTCAAACCCATAACTGAGCTATTAAAGTCCTCAAATCATGATTTAAAGACTTTAATACAGAGAATCAACCATTGAGTGAGTCATGCCCAATGCTACAGAGGAAGGCAAAAAGCCCGCAGCACCTAAGTCAATCTGCCCTGGGGGAAAATTCCTTCCTGACCCCAAATATGGCGGTCAGTTAAACCCTGAGCATGAGGGCAAGTCCACACCAGCCAGTCAAGAAGAACTTTTCTGTAATAACTCAGAACCCACTCTATCAAATGCCCCTTCCCACATTCCTATCATACCCATCACCAGTAGTAAAAGACAGACAATGGTCAAGCTACACTGTCCATCATATTCCCTCCATAAACTTATCAAGCTCGGTTTTGAAGGCACCTAAGGTTTTTGCCCCCACTGCTTCCCTTGGTAGAGCTACTAGCATGATTGGGGAAGGATGGCCTACTTTATCAGAAGAGACTAAGAGGGTACGTCTACACTGGAGCTTTAGGTCAACTTAAGGAAGGTTAAGGAAACCTACAGACTCCTGCGGCCACATACGGCTTTTATTAAGTTACTTAAGCACTTCCATAAGTAGACTTAATAACACTAGCTCTTAAAGTCGACTTGACACTTAAGTTGACCTCATTAAATCAACTTTAGCCAATGTAGATGGGGAAACCCCATAAGTCATCCTAATTGGCCTCCAGATCCCCTCCCAGAGTTCCTGGACACCAAGGACAGTTACCTACTACTCCTCTGCTGACCTAGCACCTGCCAGTGAGGATGCAGGCAGTTGACAGGAGTTTTCTATGTAGACTCTCTATTTTGACTTAACAAGGTCGACTTTAAGTTGACTCAAAGTCGACCTCGTTAGGTTGATTTAACAGAGCCTGTAGTGTAGACATACCCAAAGAGCCTACCAAAAGAAAGGCTGAGTGGGAATATGAGTGGTCTCTGTAAATACGTGAAGGGGAAAACACCAGTGGTGTATGTGTGAGGAGTTATTCAAGCTAAAGTATTATGTTGGCACAAGAATAAATGGACATAAGCCATCCATGAAAGAATTTCAGGCTGGAGATTAGAAGAAGGTTTTTAACCATCAGAAGAGTGAGGTTCTGGAACAGCCTCCCAATAGTAGTTGTGCAGTGCTGCTAATGCAGACATTTTTTGATAAATGGGAGCCAGTGCTGCCAGGAGCTGAGCTCTCAGAAGGTTCCCCTGTGCTCCACTGTACAAGAACAGATTCTCTGTGTTCCAGGTAGCAGCGCCGTCTCACTGGAATCTGGCCCGGCATCCCTTTTTTCTGTATGGAGGGGTGCTGGGTGAAGTTTCAGACTGAGTTCGGGGACCACTGCTTAACAGTGGCCAGACCATACTCCCTTGCTTTGTCATCACAACCTGTGGAACTTTGACAGAATGAAAAACTTTGGAGGGGTATTCATTCTCCCAGCTCCTTTCACTTGGCACCACTGGAGTTGTGTGTGGGGGACAACTTAGTTTTAAGAGAGATCTGGAAAAATTTACGAGTGAGACTGTATGACATTTTTCTTGAACATGGGTGACTGGAACAGTGTTCCAGATGAGATTTTTCTCAGTGCCTTGTACAATGACATTAATACTAATCAAGCCTGCTACTCCATCAAAGGCTCATCTACCTGCTCATCTACTAATGTGGTCTATGCCATCATTTGCAAGAAATGCCCCAACACCTTATATATTGGACAAACAGGACGATCGCTCCGTAAGAGACTGAATGAGCACAGAACTGATATCAGAAATCAAAGAACAAAGAAACCAGTTGCTGAGCACTTCCATCTTCCTAATCACTCGATGATGGATTTGTTAGCGACTGTTGTTAGAGATGTACCTGGGACATCAAGACTCCAAAGAGAAACAGCTGAACTCGAATTAATATGCAAGCTAAATTCTGTGAAAGCAGGACTCAATCGAGATTATGGGTTCTTTTTACATTACAAAGGGTAATTTGACTTCAGGCTTCCCATTCTTTAAGCCTGTAAACTGCTCTGATTTGCTGTTACTTTATGACCTGATCCTATGTTTTACACCCCCTTGCATTTAGTTTCATTCCTTTCTGTAAGTTCACCCATCTTCAAAGCATCTGAGGAAGTGGGATCTTCTCCCATGAAAGCTCATGCAAAAAATAAATCTGTTAGTCTTAAAGTGCCACACAACTGCTTGTTTTTTTACTTTTCTCCTGTGGCCACTGGTCTTTGGCTTCTTTCTTGTAGTGAGCTGCTTGCCTTGTATGGTGTTCTCTTAACTGCTTCTGTATCCTGTTCCTTGTTTCCCTTGGCCTGCAGCAAACTACACTTCATGGAAAGCAGAATCTTGGTTCTCCATTCTGACATATTAGTATCTTTGTAATGGACAACTGTATAGCCCCAGGGAAGATAAACTGATATGATCCAATATTGCCAAGAAGTGATTCCTTCAACTGTGTTTGGTCTTTGCCGTCAGTCTCTTAAGCTGTCTTATCGGCCAGCTCTGCCTTCTTGTTGCTTTGTGGGAACCCAGAAGAAAATGTCTTGTAGGCTCAGATTCCCAGTTGGTGCTGACTCATTTGAATTCAGCTTCAGTGTGCTATGGCACATTTCCCTAGCAAAGCATGTCAGGTGCACTCTATCTTGCAAATTGCACCTTCAGCTTCTGATCACAGTTCTTGCTTGAGTGTGCTTTAGTCCATCAGCCAGAAACTGGAATAGTTATCTACAGTGATTTTTGTAATTAAGAGTGAAATACGTCTGTTCTGGTCTTTTCCAAGTGTGAGGCTGTACATTCGCCTTCTATGCTTGATGAGTATACTCTTTGTGAGCCTTGCACTGTTCCAACATGCTCTTCTTTGGCATTCATGCTGGGCCAGTAGATCCACTCCCTGGTTCATTTCAGGACTTCCTTCATACCCAGGTATGAAGTGTGTATGTGTAATGCACTGAAGTTTAATTACACAGTTACTCACTATAATTCCATTTTACTGTAGGAATTGTGAGTGGGTTCATCTGTTTTCATAACTGAACTCTCACCTCTGGAATCATTACACATAAAAGGAATATGCAAAAATGGATAGTTGTAGAAGTCCAGCCCCTGGGTTGCTTCAATTTGGAATAAAGACACCACAATGTCCCCAAACTGCTCAAACTGGGGCGGAGGGGGGACCCTCTGTGTTTATAAGAGAGCAATTTAACAGCAAACTGGGAATCCCCATAAAGCCGAAGACAAATTTGTCATAAAAATTAGAGTAAATAATATGCAAATAAAAATAGTATCTAACATACAGATTATTCAATACCAAATGGTACACAGGCCACATATCTTGTGTTTAATACATATATTACTGATTTGGCATTAATGTCATGACACTGGCTTGAGCTGAATAAGCAGCAAAACCCCAGTTCTTCCAAAAGGCTGTTATCTTTCTCCTTGTGGTTATTTTCTTGTTGCAATTAGTAAAAGTGAGTGTCATCCTTCAAGGCAATGATCTACAGCTCTCCTCGGATATGCCTCCCTCCCTCTGGGTCTGGCTGAACAGAACAGTTTGGTGCCTTTTTTCTTTATACTTGGGGGTGGTCCCTACTCTTGGAGATACACTACTGAGCATGCTCCAATTGTTGATGACCTTTTTCCTTTTTTACAGGCTAATCCTAGGCTAAGTGGAGTCAACGGGCAGCTGCTCCATCTTCCTGGAAGGGAACAAAATGAAATTGATGACTACTGTCTGAAAAAAACAGTGACAGAGGCATGGTTTACATATTGATGACATGATGTCAACTTTTAAATTTGCTCAGATTATGGCTGGGTCCATGTGATGGGATGCACCTGGCCTTTGCAGCTTCATAGAGCAGGCCTCATGGTCCTATTTTAGCCACCACAGGAAATAGCAGTGTGGGAGGAACAGAGAAGTTAAGCTGTGTCGTCAGCTCTTTGAGACCTCTCTGGAGAAGCTAGAAGAAGAGGGCTAGTGAGGGCTCTCTGGAACAGCCATTTTGGAAACTACCCCACCAGGTTTTCCAATAGCTAGCAACTGCCAATTAGATTTCAGAAGACTCAGATTAAAAGATGCTTCAGTGCCCTAGCAGGGCAGTCCATGGCTATGATCCTCTGGCCACAGCTGTGTTCGTAGGGAGAGAAAGACCTGAGAACTTTGGCCCTGAACTAGAGGTAAAGATAAAGGGTCAGGGAAGAATATGGCTGATGTTTATAGGCTCCCTGGAATTTGAATTTAGAGTAGTGGAGTGGCTCTGGGTTTCCCCACTATTAAAGGGGTGAAAACCATGAGAAGTAGGGGTGAGCCTAACCTAAGCCCCAAGAAGGGGACAGGACTTGCTTGGAAGACTGAGTAAGAAGTTGAATCTAAAGGACCCAGAGCTGGAGGTAAAGTGGGGGCAGATAGAGTGTTTATTTATTAGACTTCTTGCTATTGAAAGCGTTCATTTTGGCTGCATGACCCAGATGAAGGGCTGAGGCACTGAAGATCCACTAAACAAGGATGACAACCCAGAATGGGGTCAGGAATAGGAAAAGGACTGTAGCATCTCCCCTAGTTGCAAAGCATTGCTCAAAGAGGGGAGTGTCCCTCACTACCGTTCCTTTAAAAAAAAAAAAAAGCCCATCTTGCACACACCTCCTTGTGATCTGGCCAACCCCAAAATATGAACTGTTTTACCTCCTCTAGCACCCTATCCAGTGCTTTGTTAGATTGCATGGAGCCTCTCAACAGAAATTCACAAGTGTTAGAGTATGTCAACATGCTACCTCTCTCGGTCTACAGAGCCATTTGTGTTGCTGTGGAAGTCATGTTTACTCAGTGTGTCTGCCCCCAATAGAAGCTTCCTCCATAAGATCTTTTTCTCATACTTTAGTGCTGCAGTCTCAATGACTATGTCTACACTAGGAGCTTAAGTCATCTTAAGCAGGCTTAAGTCAATTTAAGCAAAACCAGGGCTAGATTTAGAATTTATTAAGTTGACTTAAGCACTTGCTTAAGTCGACTTAATATCTCCCACCCTGTAAGTTGACTTAAGCTTTTTAAAAAAAACCAAGGAGTCGTGTGGTACTTAAAGACTAACAGATTTATTTTTCACATGAGCTTTCGTGGAAGAAAATCCCACTTCTCCCACTAAAGCTCATGTGAAAAATAAATCTGTTAGTCTTTAAATGCCACATGAATCCTTTTTTTTTTTTTTTTTGCTGGACTAGACTAACATGGCTATCCTTTGGAAATTAAGCTTTTATGTCGACTTTACAGGGCAGAAAGCCCTGGGCCCCATTCCCTGCCCTGCCCCATGTCTGGAGCTCCGGCTCCCAGCCCCTTGTGGCAAGTGGTGGGGGCTTGGAGATGGCTTCTGCCACCTGCAGAGAGCAGTTGGGAGACTGATTGGTTTCCTAGCCCCCTGACTGCAGGCTTCAGGGCTAGGAGCTGGCTCCTGCCAGCCATGGCAAAAGGCTGTGAGCCCAATTTGGCCCCCAGCCCTTGTGCCATGGGTGGGTGGCTGCGAACCTTGTCAATTTCACAGGCTAATTAATCTCATGCTTAATCAATGAGTATATTTTTCAGATATAGAATATTCATGAAATTACCTTTAATCTGTAGATCAAGAATTGCATGAATGCAGAGGGAAACAGAAAAAAGTTTGTGAATTTGGAAATAAGGATGTAAATGTGTATTGAATCCTTTTAAAAGACAGCTAAATGTTAAAACCCACAAACATCTGAAGATCAGGAAATTCTAAGGCAATGTTACAGTATTTAAAAACTTAGCAAATATATTTCATTGGCCATACATAACAATGGATATTGCTCACTATCAATTGTCATTGTTAATTTGTCATGTAACTCATGTGATCTGTCTTCACAAATCTCATTTATTCATTACACTCTGAATGTAAGGACAATCTATGATGATTATTAAGAATGTGATAGCTGGATCCATCTATGGATGACAAAGAGAATGTTAGCATAATGTATGTTAATATTGCTAACATGCTGAACTATACCATAACATACAAAGGTCAATGGTCAAACTTCAGTGCCTAAAGTTATTTAGCTGCACATATAACTGATTTGATTTTCAGAGAAGGTCAGTTCACTGAGACTGTGAGTGCTTTGTACCTCTAGAAAGTAAGGTCAGTTAAATATAGAATCAGTCACCTAACTTAAAGGTTCCAGGTTTTAAAACTTTTGGCCAAAGATCTTTGGTGGTAAATGCCCTGTCTATCAAGCTGACTAAGATCACTGTTGCTATGCTTTGCACAATGGAAATTATCTACAAAGATGTTTAAAGCTATTGACTAAACAGGTTGTTCACTTAAATAAGCATAATATGACAAAACTGTAGCACAATTCAAGACTTGAGCACATATCAAAAGAGATGCCTCATTTTCATGTGATGACAAGTTGAAAGAGTATCATTTCATCTAACAGCATCAAATGCTTTTGTTAGTGTGGGAAATGTTATAGGCTTGATTTTGCTGCTGTTAAAGACAATCATAAAACTTCCATTGGCCTACATTGGTCAGATTATACCTGACTGTTGAAAATGTAGAGAATGGTAGACAATATACATGAGATACATTAATGCTGACATTTAATATCACTGAGTGAATGAAAGAAGCTTTATGATTTGCAGTGTTGTAGCTGAGCTGGTCCCAGGTTATGAGAGAGAAGGTAGCTAATTATTGGACCATCTTCTGTTGGTGGAAAGGACAAGCTTTGAGCTTCACAGAGTATTTCCTCAGGTCTGGAGAAAGTAACTAGAGTGTCCAAGTTTAAAGCAACTAAAATGTGTTCTTTAGGCTATCTTTCAAACTTTATGATGGACATTAGACATTAACAATAATAAATTAGTTCTTTGTCACATGTAGGGCCCTGTGAAATTATTTATGACTTTTACTCAAACTGCATGAATGCTCTGTAACACCATAGAACAGGGGTCTGCAACCTGTAGCTTCAGAGTCACATGCGGCTCTTTGGCTGCCCCTTGCAGCTCTGGGCCTCCCTGCCATTGGGAACCATGCAGGCAGCCTTCACCAAGCTCTGAGCTGGGGAGTTATGGGAGATATCTAAATCTCACTGTGTATTTAAGAAGGTCCATGAAGTAACATCCATGAAAATCCCACAGGGCGTGATCTTGTATTTCTTGCATTCCCCAAAGTGCTGTTGGCCTGACCTGATTCAGGTGCTTTCCTCTGATTCCAAATATCATCTTCAGTAAACTGCATAAGAGCTAATCCTCCTTTCACCTGTATCTTTAGTATAGCTTTTGTTGGCTCTTGTACTTGAGAGCTTCTCCCACTAGCATAGCTACTGCTGCTCACAGGGACTGGAATAACTAAGCCGATGAACACTTTGTTCCATTAGCATCTACCCTAGGGCTATGTCTACACTAGAAGCTTAAGCTGAGTTAACCAACTCCGTGGACACATTTGGAGTTCTTTAAGTCAACTTAAGCAAGTGATTAATAACTCTCGCCCTTAAAGTTGACTTTAAGGGTTAAGTCGACTTTATTAAATTGAGTTGATAAAGTGTATGTCTATACTGATGGTAGCAAATTCGCCTCTGTCAGTTCGGGCTTCCAGGAGCAGATCGCAGCAATTATGAACTCATTGTGCTGCTCCCAGAAGCTGACCCCAGATGTTCTGGAGGTCAGGGGGCATAGGGAAAGCCAACTGCAAATGGTTTGTGGTCAGCTTTCCCTTAATGTGTAATGGCAGCTTAGAAAGTTAACGCTGTTTGCGCAAGGAATTTTATGTTCCTTGTGTAAATGGCAGTCGACTGCCACGGAAAAATCCCTAAGTGTAGACGAGGGCAAAATGTAGCCATTATAAAGTCAATTTTAAATGGGTCCCCAGGCTTAAGCTGACTTTATAAAGTTGACTTAAACAAATGGGAACTCTGTAAGTTGACTTTAAAAAGTTGACATTAAGTCAACCTTATTAAGTCAACTTAACACAGCCCTCTAGTATAAACATAGCCTAGCAGCAATGTTCCCTGTAAGCTGTGCCAGTGAATGGTGGCACAGCTGCCGCAGCTCACAGATGCAGCAAGCGCTGACCCCAGTGCTGGTCCCCGATTGGAGGACCTGGTGTTGGGGTTGGCAGGGAGCAGCAGTGGGGAGCGGAGGAGCTGAGGCCGGGGCTGGGGGGGGGAGTGGAGGAGCCGGGGTTGGGGCTGGTGGGGAGCAGCAGCCAGAATCGGAGGAGCTGGGGTCGGGGCTGGCGGGGAGCAGAAGCGGGGAGCAGAGGAGCCGGGGTCAAGGCTGGCGGGGAGCAAAAGTTGGAGATTGGAGCTGGGCTGGGGGCAGATTAGAAGCCAGGGAAAAGCTCAGGCCACGTGGTGGTGGTGGTGGGGGGTTGATGTGTAAGGAAATTTATTGTTTCCCTTTCAAATCATTGCTGCCACATAGGTCAGTGGTTCCCAATGTTTTCTCTGCCATGGCATTCCTTGCTACCTTTAATTCATTTGAGGCACACTGCCAAATAGTTTCCAAATGAAGCCATATATTTTCATGAGCCAATCCAGAGCTCTTTGAGTAGTTTTTCAAAAAAATTTGTGGCACAGCTGTGTGCTGTGGCACACTGGTTGGGAAACAGTGAGATAGGTAGACACAACACACAAATTCCACCCAAGATTCAGAATAAACACAGAAAACTGTATAGAATCTTATGTTATTTTATTAACACACAGCATTTCTACAGCACTTTCCACCCCAGGATCTCTCAATGGCTCACTATAATAGGTATTCACACGTGCTTGGCTCTGTGGTATCCAAGAGGCACACCCCACCTGTGCTCACATTTAAGTGAATGGCCCTGACAATACATTATAGGCAAACTACATGTGTCCTCCCATTTTGATATCTTTACCAAGTGCCATAAACAATGGCTTTAGGAGGTCCCCTCCATGTATTTTTAGTACAGCTCTGTTTTCAGTTGGAAGCTGGTAAAGGAAAGTTCAAAGCTTGCAGACAAGAACAACACAAAACTGGTAGATGGGGTTTGTAGCAGAGAGAGAAGGCAGCCTGATCTAACTTTTTCAGTAAAGTGGAAAAACTGTCATTGACCTTAATTTACATTAGCTCAAGTAATATAGAAGCCTAAATCAGGGTGATTTCTTTTAGCTCAATGAGTGAGGTCTAGTCAGAATTTGCACATTCATTAGGAATCTCTAAAAAAATTATAGAATTGTATTGGCTATCTGCGATCATCAGCTCTTATCAGTGTAATTTCTTACAAATTTTCTTTATGTATTTTCACATCTTCTAAAGGTGAGCTGAAATTACAGACAACCAAAAGGTTTGTTCTTCTGGAAAAGGTAATGGCTGGTACACTGAACACATTCTTAGACGTTGTCACCTATACACTGACAGAAGATAAGTTCCCATTCCTGGCCCAGTTGGTTGATATATGTGCTATGTTTCAAGCATCTAGTGCAGCTGCTGAACGAGGCTTCAATATTAAGACAGAGCCTCGTAACAGGTTGGATGTTTCTCATCTAGACACGCTAATGCGCATCAAGTCATGTCTAAGTGCTGGATTCAAGGCTGACTTAGACTCTGTATATGCATCCTGGAAATGTGACAAAGACAGGTGTCAAAAATTGAGGTGTAGAGGAGGCTTGATAGGCAGCATCATTGCTTCATATTTGTTTAATAAAAATGTTAAACTGAAATACTGTGGTTTTATTAATTTACTAAAGTTTGAACAAACAGACATCTATACAATGTTCCTTCTGTAAGCTGGTGATGCAACTGAGCAAGTTATGGATGCACTTGGGGAGCTGATGGGCAGTGGCTCAGGTGCCCGGGCCCGGGACAAGGAATGGGTAGGGAACTTGCTCAGCTGCATGCATGAGTTGCTCAGCTGCATCATCAGCTTGGAGGGAACATTGCCTAGCAGTGCTGCAGTGATACAGCTGCATCACTGTAAGCTCTGTAGTATAACCGTAGCCTCAGAAACATCCCTGTACCATTCTTCTTACTAACCTCAACAGCCATAGTAAAGAAAAGGGACTAGAATTTTGCATTTTGGTGCCTAAAGTTAGCTCCAGACACTCACATTCTTTCCTTTCTATGCACAGGTTGCTTCCCCCAACCTCTGCACTGTCCTCTCCCCCTTTTCCAGGGTTAGGTTATGACTACACAGCAAATGCTGTGCATGGGTTATCCTACTTGAGCTAGTTTGAATCAGTTGTCAGGGGTAACAATAACAATGAAGACAGCTGGATGAGGACTTCCAGACCCAGTATAGGGCTTGGGTATGTTCTTGTCTTACTAGCTTACTCTGAAACTGGTGCTGCACTTATTTCACTGTTACCATTACCTGAACAAACTGGATTCAACCTAACTTGGACATAGTGCTGTGTAGGCATAATTTTGGTCTTCCTGCCTCATGGTTTCCCATTCTTCCAGTCTCTGTCCCTCTTCCTTTTCTTCCATTCCTTATTTTCTCCTGTCTGCTAACACATCTTCTGCTGCCTTCCCTATCTACCATCTTATCCATGTACCCATAATATATAGAAATAGACAAATATATAGAAAACCTTAGCTATTCTCCATAATCCCAGTGTAAAACCAGTCAAAGTCCACACTGAACATCTTGGTTGTGTGTTATATCTCTTTCCCCAATAGAATTTTCTTTCTTTCTAGATTATAAACTTGTTGGGACTATGTTGTCTTCTATAAAAGCCAAATGCTTTATGAGTGTTACCCAAACAAAAAAACCTGAACTAACCCAACCCAACCCAGCCAACCAAACAAGAGCAAAAACCAAAAACTAAGGCATTTATCTATAGATAAGCACCGAGATAAGCTTATACTATTTACATCTAAAATGTCTGAAAGTTTAATTGGTTCTACTGACATTTTTCAATTTATGACTAGGAAACTGGAGAGGTAAAGGCTTTTAAAATGGCAGACTCATTTTAACAGTGCCACTGTATCTACATGCCGTAACATGAATTTGTGTGCCTAACCTTATATTCTTCAGTTTGAGGATTTTGCCCATTCAACCCATGGAGAAGTTCATGGGAGTGGGAAAAAATTAATTGTAGTTTTTAATCATAAAGGACAAAACTGATGACCAATATCAAGGGTGCTTTCTTGTGTTTGTACAATATAACTGGAAACTGCTAATTTTTAAGCGCTTTGTACATAATAATCTGAAATGTCTGAGGTCAGATCTGTAAGCTAATTCTTTCCTGGACCTTGATATGATAGGAGCCATTCGTCTATCATGTCAAGAATCCACTTTGATAACTCCATAATTACTAATTTAATGAAGAAGAGAAAATCAGGTATTTTAAAGTATCCTAATTACATGTTGTATTAACTGATTTGTTCCTATTTGCTCATAAAGAGCCATTACAGATTGTTAAGGACTTAATTAGAGGACACCTAAAACATGTAATTTCTATCTTGGAAAAATATAGTTTGATAACATTAAGTATCTCACTTAGCCTCTTTTGAGCAAAAGAATTTCAGAGAACTATTTCATGATGTAAGGCAGGCTTAGAAGCTATGCATAACAGCTTCTGAAGGGGAGCAACTTAGGATACTGGGTGCAGGGCATGGTGGGTAATGGTATTTGGTCTTAATTGGCTCATAAATCTGCCAATATCTTTAATTCTGCTGAAGGGAAAATATAAAATACTGTCTTTTTGTTAATTGCTACTCACTGTTTGTTTCAAATCTGTCTGGGCTAGTTAAAGGGTAAAAACTGCCCTTCGTTAAGAAGAGGCTTGTAAGAAAAGGCGACTGCATGCTTCAGCTTGAAAAAGAATGAGAGGGGTGGGGTTTTGCATTAGCTCCTTTTGGAGCAAAATGCTAGAGGCATTTCTGTCTCACCCCAGCCTCCTGTCAAATGATAGATCTGGCTGGGCTTCTTTGAGGCCCCCTTTGTTATGTTAAGGACAGTAGGTGTTTGCAGCTACTCGATATTTAAGAGCTGCTGTAACTAGAGAGATGCAAACTCTCTGAGCTGAGATTACTAGAGAGAGGGAGCTCCCCCGCTCTGAGCTGAAATTACTGAAGAGGAACAGCAGATGGAGTGACCGGAGGGCGTAGCGGGTGGAGCCGGCGGACCCTGAGAGTGGCCAGTGGTGAGCTGGGTAACATGAGTGACCGGTGGGTGGACTATTGGTGTAGAAGAGTACAGCTTGATCAGACAGGACAGTCAAAGAAAAAAGGTGTTACCTTATATCTAAACAATGTTTACATTTGGACTTAGATTCAGATGGAAATAGGATACAGGCTTATTGAATGTCTGTGTGGAATGGTAAAAGGGGGAAAAACAAGGGTGATATTGTGCTAGGAGTCTACTACAGGCATAGGTGGTCTTAGTGGGTAGGCACTGCAGGCAACTGCTCAGTCAGGGGTTAAACTAAGGGGGAACACACCAGAATGCCATTCCAGGGACCACAATTTTGAGGGACCAGCATTCCAGGGGCCCTAACATAGAATAATGGGGCAGAATGCAGCCCTGTATTGTTCTGGTGCATTCCCTCTGACTACCTCTGTGCAGGCAGAGCCCCCCTCTCGCTCTGCACCCAGCCAGCCCATCAGCCACTCCCCCATGCCATGAGTTCTCTGCCTGCTGCCACCTCACAGCCACTACTCTTGGCTGCACAGCTGCTGCTGCTTGCTCTGCCGCTTGAGAGCCTGAAAAGAAAGCACAAGGTGCTGCACCAGCGGGAGGTGGTGGTGGATGTGGTGAGCCGGCAACTGGGGCTGAGAATGGAGAGGTCTCGAGCGGCATGAGTTGCTGGAGCAAGGGGTTGGAATGGGGACTGGGGAGGGATGGAGGCAGTTAGGGAGGGCTGGAGAGGGATGGAGGGGGGCATGGGGACAAGGAGACTGGGTAGGGGCTGGTGGGGGTTGGGTAGTGGTGGAGAGGACTATGAAGGGCTGGAGTGGGGTCTGGGTGAGTGGCTGAGGAGGGATGGAGGAGGTTGGGGGGCTGGAGTGGGGGCTAGGGGTGAAGGGGACTGAAGAGGTGTGGAGTGGATTGGGGGGCTGAAGAGGGTTGCATGGAGGAATGGGGAGAATGGGACTGTAGGGGGCTGGGGAAATGTGGAGGGAGTTAGAGGGCTGAAGGGGGTGGAGTGAAGATGGGGGAACTGGGGGGGTGGGGGTGTTAGGAGGGCTGGAGTGGGGACTTGGAGGCAGAGAGCTTTGGGAATGGGGATTTGGGCTGTGGAGGACATGGAAAAAGAGGTGTCTGATGTGGGCAGTAGTGAACAAGGTTGGGGTGATGTTGTGGACATGGGGCTGTGTTTCGTTTGTGAGGAAAGAACTGGTGGGGTTCAAAAATGCCTATCTGGGCTGGGGCCTGCACATGCCTGAAGGGGACCTGGATGATATGAGAAAGGGGCCCAGAGATTAGGAAGGCTCCAAGGCATGTCAAATTAAGCTTTAACTACTGTGCCCAGGGCCCCCTGTGGGGGGAAAGAGTCCCACTGTTGTCGCTTTAAGTATCCTGGCTATGCACATGTTCCACATGTGCACCAGCCAGGGGAGCAGTGCAGAGCCGAAGGCAGGGGAAGCGGCATGGGGGAAAGGGCATCCAGTAGAAGCTCCAGTGGCCAGCGGGGAACATTGGAGAGTTTGGGGGAAAGTGGTGGGGGGGCAATGGGGGGTGGGGGAGGCTGCAGGGATGAAGCGGAAGCCAGAGGCAAACTTGGGATCCTTGGTGAGATTGGAATGGGGGAGGCAAAAGTCAAGGATGAGGCACCTACATGGCATGGGGGCCCCCATCCTTGACTTTTGCCCTTGGCCCCAGAATCCCTAAGACCACCCTTGTCTACAGGTCACCTAATCAGAAAAAGGTGAATGAGGATTTTTTTTTTCCTTTTAAACTCACAAAATCCACGTGGTGGTAATGGGAGATTTAAACTAGCCAGACATCTATTGTGAAAATTACACCACAAAGCACAGATTATCCAACAAGTTCTTGGAATATATTGGAGATTTTTTTTATTTCAGAAAATGGAAAAAGCTATTGGGGAGAGGCTGTTCTAGGTTTGATTTTGATAAATAGGGAAAAACTGGTTGAGAATTTGAAACTAGACGGCAGCTTGGGTGAAAATGATCATGAAATGATAAGAGTTCATGATTCTAAGGAATAGTAGGAGGGAAAACTGCACAAGATAATAGATTTCAAGATGGCAGACTTTAGAAAACTCAGGGAGTTGGTAGATAAGATCCCATGGGAAACAAGTATGAAAGGAAAAACAGTTCAGAAGAGTTAGCTGTTTTTCAAACAGAGATTATTAATGGCACAAAAGCAAAGTATCCTACTGCATAAGAAAGATAGGAAGTATGGCAACAGACCACCTTGGTCAGTATAAGGAAAGGATAATGGATCAAGTAATTAAGCAATCAATCTGCAGATTCCCAGATGATAAATAACAGACACCATGGATTTGTCATGAACAAATAGTGCCAAACAATCCTAATTGTTTTCTTTGACAGGGTAACAAAGCTTATGGGTGGGGAGAAATGGTAGATATGGTATATCTTGATTTTAGTAAGACTTTTGATTCAGTCTTGCATGAGCTTCTCATAAACTAACCAGGGAAATGCAACGTAAGTGGAGTTACTATAAGGTGGATTCATAACTTGTTGGAAACTGTTCCCACAGAATAGTTATCAGTGGTTCACAGTAAAACTGGAAATGTATATTAAGTGTGGTCCCAAAGTAATCAGTGCTTGGGCTGGTTCTGTTCAACATCTTCCTAAATGATATAGTTAATGTCATAGAGATTACATTTATAACGGTTGTGGATGATACCTAGATGGGAGTGGTTGCATGTGCTTCAGAGGATAGGAGTAAAATTCAAAATGATTTTGAGAAACTGGAGAAATGGTCTGAAGTAAATAGGATAAAATTCAATAAGGACAAATACAAAGTATTCCACTTAGGAAGGAGCAAATCAATTGCACAAATAAAAAATGGGAAATAACTGTCTAGTCAGGAACATGGTGGGAAGGGAACTGGGGGTCATAGAGGGTCATAAGCCAAACAGTGTAACCCTTGGGGGAAAAAAAAGGCAACCTAATTCTGCGATGTATTAGCAGGGGCATTGTAAGCAAGACACAAGGGCTGTGTCTACATTAGGACAAGTTAGTTCAAACTTGTTAGTTCGAACTAACAAGTTGATTTTAGTAAGGATTTTGATTCAGTCTTGCATGAGCTTTTCGTAAACTAACTAGGGAAACACAATGTAAGTGGAGTTACTATAAGGCAGATTCATAACTTGTTGGAAAACCATTCCCATGGGATAGTTATCAGTGGTTCACAGTAAAACTGGAAATGCACATCAAGTGTTTTCCCAAAACAAAGAGTGCTTGAGGCTAGTTAGAACTAACCTTGAACTTATTAGTTAGAAAAAAAGCAAGGAGTCTTGTGGCACTTAAAGACTAACAGATTTATTTATTGCATGAGCCTATGTGGGAGAATATCCCATTTTGTCAGACTTTTTGAAGAGCTCTTCAAAGTGACTGCAAAGTGGGATATTCTCCTATGAAAGCTCATGCGATAGCTAAATCTGTTAGGGTATGTCCACACACACTCCTTATTTCGAAACAAC